>JADDOH010015774.1:0-51551 GCA_016648135.1 Agrypnia vestita | reverse complement strand
GAGTCGAAAATCAGACACTAGTCACCATAATAGGAAACTGTTGCTCAGATGCGTTGAAAAAAAATATGATAATCAACAACATCTGCTATCTTTTGAATTTTTACATAATTATCGGTCATTCTCAACTACCAAATTTGTTGATGGCACGAATCGCGTTGACATCAAATTTTGATTAATTTTTCCATCGCTGATGAAACTAGTCAACGGCGGGCTTTTGCGATTCCTACTAGGGATGGGCGTTGAATGGACGGACTAGTTGAAATCAACCGTTGACGTTGCGTCGACGCGTCGACGGTTTACGTTTATCGCATGGACTAGTTGAATTCGTAGACGGTGGACGGCGGACGCCGTGGACGGTGCACGATTCGAAATTCAACATAGTGCAAAAGCAACGAGCGAGAGCAAGACAAAACGTCTCCGTTTATTTCTCTCTCATCTCTCGCTGTCGACTTGTAGACGCCATAGACGTCATAGACGGCTCGACGGGTAATTTTATTTCAATTCTAAAGTACACGACCATAAAGTGCAGATCTGTGTACACGAACTATAACAGAGACTTGAAATTTGAATGCATGCGTACGGTGAGATGGGCTTAATAAGCTATTATCTATTATTTTTTACTTGATTTGTGCGATGTGCACGTGCGATTTTTCGGTGAATTCCCAATTTTGGGCTGTATAAAATAAAACAATTCTGTTTAATTATTTTATTTTTTATTGTACTAATATTTTACTGCTTACACCTGATATTGTTGTGTATACCTACTTCTTTCTTTATTATATATAGAAAGAAGTATATAAAACAATATGTAAAAGCCTATAATGTGCGTGAACAAATAAATAATAAAATATTTATTTTTACATATAAGCACAAGTAGCGGTTTTACTTTCCCCGAAACTATATTCCTTCGAACTTCTTTAAATTTAAAAAATTAACGTCATAAAAATAGCCAACGATTGAGCCGTCGAGAAGCGTCGCGTCGAACCGTAGACAGTTGACCATCGTCCCGATGTTTAGATAGAACGTCCGCGACGTCCACGTAACGAAGTTGACGCGTCAACTAGTTGACGAATTCAACTAGTTGATCGTCTCGTCGATGGACGGACGTGGACTGTCTCGTTTCGTCGACGGTAAATATGTCGACGACCCATCCCTAATTCCTACATAATTTTGATAGTTCCCCAATGGATAAAAAAGGCGAACTCGATACATGTTTCGTGTGCCGTAACCAATGTTAGACTTACCACTTTTGGAATCCATGAAGCTTCTGTAGGCCTCCATGAAGTTCGTCATCTCAGTATTTTATTTCTCACTGATATCGAAATAAAACAGCTTCTGAAACAACCAAAAGGTTTGAGTGATTATTGTCATACTTCTAGAACATTCAAGAAGCCAGGCATTTACAGTACGTTATACGAAGATTGATCCATTGTTAACATTTTCCGGATATTTTAATTTCACAATCATAAGTAGGAATATGCGTGACCAGGTAACTGAACACAAGACAGGTGGTTCACATGTAGACAACTGCACACAAAGTAATATTTTAACAATAACAATTGTTTGAGCAGAATATGTATTTTTAGATTAGGTTATGCTCCATCTCATAGTACAGTCACAGTACAAAAAATAGAAAATTATAATTTTCAGGCGTATTCTAATGTATGTATTTAATAATTCGGAAGAATTATTAAACATACACATTAGAAGCAGCCATACTGAACCTGCGGCCCGCGGGCCGCATGTGACCCGCCAAGTTTTTATATGTGGCCCGAAACACATTTATTATCAGGAACGTGATTAAAAAATTATGGCACCGTCAGTTTTGAATATCTTGAAAAACCTATAGATATTGTTACATTTTTTTTTTTGTCATTCAAATAATGCACACAATATTTTGAATATGTCCAAATCTTCGTTTTGTATAAAGTGGTTTTTTTTTGTATTTTTAATACATTGCGTCTATACGGTTTCCCACCACAGTGTGTTCTGTATAACTCTGGACATTTTTTCCTTTATAATTTCATTCCTCGTTACGTCTGTAAAAAGGTGTTGGTTTTCATTTGCGTTTATTAATCTATTTATTTTTGTTAAGATGCTAAACAAAAATAAATGCTTGGATATACGTTAGTTTTGAGTTTTCTTTTTTTCATTATTTTATTTTGAGTATACCGATAAGATGAAAATAAATTTCATATAGGGAAATAAGCTATTGTAAGTATTTGAGCTGGTATCGGCTGGTATGCTGATTAACTATAAGTATAATTATCATTCTATTAGGTAAAAACATATATTTATTGAATAATCAAGTGGAGGCGCCCTAATCTTGAATCAAACGGCTTTCAACCAATACTGTCTTTCCTAAATGAATTTTTTTCATCACATCAGTATAATGTTGCGGCCCGCGTAACTCAGCAAACATGTGTATGTGGCCCGAAGAAAAAATGGTTCAGTACCGCTGCATTAGAGTATCATGTATATATTAAAAATAATATTGCTTAATACTCCAAATAAAAAAATATACAGGTATCATTACCAGCGGCCACGTCTACGTAACCTATGTCATGGGAATTATTAATTTTCAACCATAGATGTCTATAGCATCGTCCCTTCAAATATTTGAAAAAAGACAGATAAAGAACGTATTATATACAACTTTCAAAAGTTTGATAATTTGTTGATATTCTTAAGGTGGAAATGGTGAGCAGTGGATTATGTCAAGTGATTAGTTGAGCCAGCTAATATGGGTCATAAGCCCTGTTCCTACCCTTTAAAGACTTTCATACATGTTTCCCTTATAAATAGTTTCGTTTTTATAAGACTTCTATAATTTATCTTAATTTAAAAAATAATTGCAAAGTGTTGCAATTATTTTTAAAAAAATTGAATAATGTGTGGTTTAACACAAAAATGTTTATTTTTGAATACTTTGGGAAGAGTTACTGACTTTTATATTTGATAAAATTAATTTTCCATTCATGATTTCCACTCATCACCAAACTATCTCTAAATTATAAATTTATATTTACCAAATTATCTCTAAATTATAAATTTATATTTATCTATTTTTATCTAAATTTATATTTATCAAATTATCTCTAAATTATACATTTATATTTAGCTTAGTTTCTAGATTTATATCTAGTTTTAGATAAAATTAATTTTCCATTCATGATTTCCATTCATCACCAAATTATCTCTACGGCGCACTAAGAAGAACTCGGATAGAATTGTTCACCTGCCTATATTAGTTACAAACAATCCCCGTGGAGAAGTTAAATTATCATCTGTATAAGATTTTCTGAGTTGTTCTGCCGTGTGTCATCGTCCTCGATGGCCCAAAATTTTCAACGCATTACCAAAATCAGCCCTGATGATAATCGTTGGCCAGAGAAGTCGAACACACTCAGCAGAATAGCCCAGAAAACTCTTCACAGAAGTTTCCGAACGGTCATGAAAACTTAAGATTATTTTAAAATAAAATTGTACTTCACAGTATTCAAGTTTCATCCATATTATTAAAGTTTCAATATAAGTTCCGTAGTATTCTGTCGGATAAATATTTAATTTCGCTTTTTTCTAAATATAATGTTTTCGTACAACTCAATGACTTATGGGGTTTCTCTAATACACGCGATCCTTAATTTGATGCTGTTCTTTCGATATTATGTATAGTGACATATGTCGTTTTTGACTGACATTTAAGATTATCTTAGAAGAATACAAAAACATTTCGGAAAAAATATGACTTATGAATTATGAATTTCAGAAATACTTTTTTCAGTTAATAGAGAATCTATGAAATTATCTTGGAAAAATTCAACCAAGGGTGGCAGCATATTTATCATAAAACAGCGATTTCAAAGAATAACGAAAATACACAGTGGTCAATGATATAAAATTACCTAAATGGTTCCTGAGTACCTACATTTTAAATAATTATGTTTTGTTTTAATTAACTACATTTTTATTGTCATTTTTTAGTGATTTTATATCATAAAAATAATCACAATTATCATCATATCATTCATGTTTCAATATAAGTATTCTGTCAGATAAATATTTAATTTCGCTTTTTTTCTAAATATAATGTTTACGTACAACTCATGCTTGTACTGAATGCACGCGTCTGCATTCAGTCATGACCTCACCGGCTAAAAAGAACTTCTAGATCTTTCGATCACGGTACGTAGCTAAAATACAATAATTAAGTTGGGAACGGGAATGGTCCGATGGAAAGAGACCGTGTCAAATGATGTTCCGAGATGGCGCGTTCAAATCACCGTGCGTCGACGAGAAATCTAAAGTTCATATTATGGATGAACACAGGAAGTATGTAGGTCATTGATCAAGGTTTAAGAAAGTGTCGAAACACGCGTGTTGTGTAACTACGACCGATTACATTCGTTTCAATCTTTGAATGGTATTATAATTGAATCATTAGACCAAGTATGTATATTGGTTGATTCAGTCGGCTCTCTATGCAAGGTGCAATAAATGTTTTAATTAATGACTCAGCACTAATTCTCCTGCGCCGCGTCCTTTTCTATATTTTATGGGATAGATTTCATCATTGGACACACATTAATATTATTTTTGGTGTTTTTCGCCTAATCGATGGTTGTATTCCTTTTATTACAAACGTGTGAAGTAAAACATACCAAAAGTTTTTTTAATTTTTCATATAATATTTCATATATAAATAACTTCACTCACAATTTTAAGGGAATGATTATATAAGTTTAAGGGATATATATACATATATATTAATATATATTATTTTTATATATATATATATATATCTAGATAAGATATATATATATAGATAGATATATATATCATATATATATATATTTAGATGTATTGTTTTATTTTTTTTATAGTTTTTATTTTATACATATTTATAGAAATTTTATTTAAAAATAAAAATATATATACGTATGCATTTTTTTTATTTTTAAATAAAATTTCTAATCTTTGCTATTGACACTTGAGTTTTTGACACCTGGTTTAACATGATTTGATTTTAAAAACTTAGCAGTTTTAACCAAAATTATCCTGAAAATAAAATTATCATCATCTATTTACAAAATTTAAATTCGAAAATTCAAAATGTGCTTGGTGGTTACGAGTTTTAAAGTTTGATTAGAAAAATTATTTACAAATAAAATGCCAATAATCATTATTATTTGGCTTCATCTGTATTTATTGCTTGTGTTCTTTTCAAATAGAGATACGAACCAGAAACACATGTCGCATCAATATAATTACTATTTTCAAATGAACCTAAACGCTTGTGTATCATTTAATAGCAATTATTTCGTGGTGCAATATTTTAATTTAAAATATGATTTTTATTTAAACATTGTACTACACAAACAATATGAGTTAATTACTTCTATAGTTTCTCACATCATCAGGTATCAGATCTCCTATCTACTATACATTCATCTACACCTGCTATATGATAATAGGAACTGCTCCTCTAAAAACTATA
This sequence comes from Agrypnia vestita, assembly GCA_016648135.1. Taxonomy (NCBI): domain Eukaryota; kingdom Metazoa; phylum Arthropoda; class Insecta; order Trichoptera; family Phryganeidae; genus Agrypnia; species Agrypnia vestita. The sequence continues at coordinate 46,054 of JADDOH010015774.1, read as the reverse complement.
GTAGGTAGTAATTAATAACTCATTTTGTGTGTAGTACAAAGTCTCATAAAAATCGTATTTTAAATGAAAGCTTATGCTTGAAAATAGGACTAACTTGCTGGTGTTTTGGAGTGGGGCTCGAACCACCGATTACAATACCAACAAGCTACTACTATGTTTTTATTATTTGTATCTACTTATTTATATTCTATAAAATTGTGCTATGGGACTTAGCCAAACTAACCTTACTAAATCATATTGACATAACATCTTACCTTAAATATTGTTATTATTTTTAAGAATTAGCGTTCAATTTATTAATAGAACAAGCTCGCAAACATTGGGTGCAATATTATTGGAATCTATATAATTATACGTAATTTTCCCTATTTGTGCATATAAATTATGTACAAATATACATAATTCATGAAGAAACATAGGCCATCTCTGTATGGACTTTAAAGGTCCGAAGTGAGCTAATACGCAGTAATAACATTGATATTATTTTAACAATACACTTTGTAATATTTAGTATCTAATGATAGGTTAGCATAGTTATTCTGGTTTTATATTATTAGGTATTTCAAACTATTTGAAATAACTTATTTATTTATTCGTGTACATCATATATTTCTCAATAATAAGCCAAGCACCTAGAGAGGAACTGAATGAGTTAATTTTTTATTATTTTTTTTATTTAACGCCCATATGGGCTTTTACAAATATACAGAATAAAATTTTTAAAAAATAACATAAGACAGTTAAAATAATAATACAGTTAAAAGTTACAATAATAATAGTTAAAAGGTAATAATAATAATAATACAGTTTAGTAATTAATAATAAAACACGCAATAGAATATAATTTTAAGAATAATAAGAATGTACTAATATTCTTTTTATACAGTTTAGTAATTAATAATAAAACACGCAATAGAATAGAATTTTATGAATAATAAGAATGTACTAATATTCTTATAATTCCTCGTCTACACTAATGCTGATGTTTGCCAATCATGTTGGAGGTATATGAACATTACCCAAATTAAATAGCCCTTAAGGCGAGTTACTGCAGCCGGTATTTCGATTTCGTCTTTATACAGGTTTTTTTCAGATCAAATTAGATATCTGGCGATATGTTAACCTTTACCACACCGTGTTTGAAAATATCTTACACATAAATGCTATTAACTATTAACAGTGGCGGCCTTAGGGGGTGGCGAGCAGCGCTATCGCCCGGGGCCTGGCTCTTGCAGGGGCCTCGCACAACAACCCGAATAGAAAAAAAAATGCTGTAAGTTTTAGCTTTTGTACGTATAGCTATTAGTTTAAAACAATACCATTTTTAAATAAGGTATATTCAATGTCATGGTCGTATTAAAAGATAAGTGAATTAGAATATTTTAATAATAATAAATAAAAAATTAAAAAATTGGTAGCTACTATTTGAATCCTGCACCTCGCTCATTCGACATAATTGCGCGTAACAAGACCGCGAATTTCATCGTGTTTACAATTTACGCTCGGGGAATCCCCGAGTTTTATTACTCCCTTTCTTTTAACTCGTAGCATCTGCTTGTTTGCTTGTCTGCCGAAAAAACTTTGGATGGATTTTTAACTCTTTTTCCGTGATCCAATCGAGCTGAAACTTTGCAGGCAGACTCGTGGCAACGATAAAAGAAATTTAATTAAAGCATTATTTTGGATTTTTCGATATTTTAACGTTTTTTTCAAATTGGAAACCATACAAATAAGAAAGGAGCCCGACGCGTGAAGAGAGCGCGAAACCTATTTCAACTAGTCTCACTCGAGCCAAGGGTCCGATCAGATGGTTTCTTATACTAATTATTACGTTTTCAATATTCTATAAGTTTTAAGGATAATAATACACATGGATTTTCCACATGAACTTAAAGCAAAAGGAATATGTTGATAGAATATCAAATTAGAAACAATACAAATGAGAAAGTGAGTATAATAAAACTTGGTTTTTATGGGTTGGTTTTTTTTATCAAATCTAGTCACCTCACATAGTCTACAGAACTGAATTTTTTATGCTAAAGAATACAAAATTTAATACGATTTTTCATTACAAGAATTTAATATTTTAAAAATCATTTTTTCAGTGTTACATGTTTTAATCATTTTTTTTCCTTATTTTTGTCAATGTATTTTTGAAAGTTTCTTTTGTACATAATGATAAAATTAATACATGAAATATTACAACCTTGGACTCAAAGAGAATCCAGTTGTATTTAAAAAAAGATTAATTTTTTCAATGTTACGTATGTTTTTAAAATGTTTTTCCTTAGTCTTTGTTAACAAAATCAATTAAAAAAATAAACACACATATGGTAATATTTGCAATGTCAATATATTTTTAAAGAGATTACAGGCCGAGTTTTGGCCAAAGCACTTCCGCAATGTGTTCAGAGCACAGCACCCATATCCGCTGGAAACGTTTTAATAAATTGAATAATTATGAATATTCTCGTGCTTTCACGATCGTTCAGATCGCCTGATGACATCTGCTTTGTCCCTGAAGATTCGTCTTCAGCGTACATCAGCACACGTTGCCACCATGCCGATAAAATCGACCTAAACAAGTTAAAACTTGATTTTTTCAATATAAATAACATTACAAATGTTGACTTTTGACTCTTTCAGATTGATTTTTGCAAAAACAAAGACTGACGCAAATAAAAATTATGTAACTCTGTATTACAGATACATAATAGGTATCTAATATCATGTAAAATTATCCACGTGTATATCTATTACACTTATTCGCGACACTGTTTTTATATGTATACCTAAGTGTTTATGCGTTCGTACTGTGAAAATGGAACATAGTAAACACTTGAATATAGATTTATTTACGTTTAAACGTATGTAAAATATATTACATTTATGCATATAGATTTGTATTACGTATATTTGCAGGTGTTTAAAAGAATTAATATATGAACGATTATTACACATAATATGACCATGAAACACATACTCGTACCGCAATGCTACCACATTCAATTCAATTCAATTCAATTCAATTTATTTCACGATAATATGTACATGACAAACAAAATGTTTAAGGCATACATATTAGGAAGTATATATCAAAAATGAAAGTATTTAATAAATTAAAAATAACATAAAATCTGGTCAAAGGTGTAGGAGAATCCCGCTTCGGAAAACCCCCTCAGACACATGGAATATATCAATACCCAAAGCAATTTTGTTCAGCATAGCTGTGGCTCTTCCAACAGGCATAACCATCGGCAGGTTGGTCCTGTATACCTAAGTGTATACCTAAGTATACACATACGGCCGTATTCCGAAAAAAGCAATATTGGGATCTTAAGATTGTTATCTTAATAGACGAGAATAAAAATAAACGAGACGTAGGTGTAGGTATACGTCGGTGTTCGTCGTACTCAATCAAATAAGGAGATTTTTATATTTTTCACACATCTATCTCAAATTGAATACCTTTATTTGCGGTGTTCTGTATCGGCATTTTGTCGACTTATAATTAGGTGAAATTCCGTCAACAAGAAAAATGATATATGTGAAAAAACGGAACGTTCACAGGGAAATATTTTTCATATCCTGTCATATCCTGTGACTAAGTATGCCGGACGATGATAGAATTATTTAAAAATGCGTGCGTATTCATATACAGACGCAGGTTATTAAAAGTCTGAAGTGCAAATGCCGAGAATTGTTTTAATGGTGACTGAGCCCTACGTCCTACATTTCATACTGATTAATCGAATCATTTCTAAAATCGGCAGTACAGTCAAAATTTCAATATCTGAATATCAATTTAATATATAGTTAAAGTTAGATTGAAAACATTCATACAATTACTTTCAATGTGAAACATTATATATTATTTTCATTTCGTTCATTCATTCATCGAGTTTTTATTAATTTTCACGTAAATTTAATAAATATGCGAAAAGGAAAAATCGAAATTTATCAGCTGTGTGGCATAAAACTGGTGCTTACTTCAAATCAAATGTAGCAAAAAACTTCACCAAAGATAAAATATTCAATAGCGTTGAAAGAATAATATATGTGATGGAAAAAATTTTATAACGTCGTGAACAATTCAAGAATGCGTTAAACGTCTCTCATAAATAATTTAATAAGCTTCAGTTTTTTGATGTGTGTAATAATAACTGTGTTATAAATATGTGTATTGAAAATTATAAATTCTTATTACTCAAATATTATTTATTCACAACTCTTTGGGAAAACTTTCGGATGTATTATTTAAACTTTTATCTGAAACCTGAATTTTTGAAGTAATTTGCCTGGTTCTCTTAACCTGCTGTAAAAGCGTCCGTGTGTTAAGATTTTGTATTTATCGTTTTGGGATGAAATAAACAATAACCTCATTAACGCTGTTAAATTGACGTCATGTCGTCTGGTACACGTCCAGACACAAAGACAAAACATCATTTGTCTGTGTGTCTGTATTTTGTGACATCGAGGCAATAAGTTTGCGTATATAGCGATGGTTAACGGGAAAAAAGGGATAACCGCCATTTGACAAACTTTACAGGATAGAGACTTTGCTTCCGAAATCTTGAAAATGTAGAAATATAGCTTTTAATAATTTCAAACAGTATAAAAATTACGATTTTTTTCGTCTTTTTTAAACTTTGAACCTCTCTCCTGTAAATTTTGTCAAATGGCGGTTATGCCTTTTTCCCGTTCGTCATCGATGAGTGTGTGCTTAAAATTGTGGGGAAAAACTGTTAAAAATGACATTTAACCACTTTTTAAAACATTTGAAAGTGTTGTACAGATTGGAGATGAATTGATAATTAAGTCAAAGAATCTTGAAAAACTAATGTAAGAAAGAAGTAATATGTGTTAGGGAAAGCGATTATAAATGATTTTGGTTTGTACGAAGGACATAAAAAAGTGATTTCCTGTTTGAAGAAATGACTCAAACTGGGATGTATTGATGTGCTCAAAACATACGACTTTCTTCCATCATTCTGACAATATTCTGATTCCTCGTTATGAAAACTCGTAGGTTTTGATAGAAAATACTTTTTTAGTATTTTTCCATTTTGTTGCATTAATGCTATTAAATTTTCTTTCGGTTTCAGTTTTTTGCTCCGAGTTTGATTTGTCAAAAAACTGTAAATGCATTCAATAGAGTCTTATTTTAGGTCAATATTTGTAATGGTACGTTATACCTATTCCTCAGAATACAAACATTAATTAATTAATTAAACGTTAATTGTACATGCTGTAAATAGTGTGCGTACAAATGTAAATTGTATGATATTTTACATTATTTAACATAATCTTTATATAATTACTGAATGGATTCTCAATCTGATGATCGTGTTTAGTTCATGTCCTAGTGAACAATAAGTATCTATTACGAAATTGAATAAAATGATACGACATGACATTCAAGAACCAAATGTACTTATTTACAATTGAGTTTCTGATATCAATAGTTGACGACGGAGCGTAATTCAGATTTTACAATAACGACGTTTTAAGTTTTGTTACATTTCTTCAGAATATTATGATCAATTATTTTTTCATTCAGTTCGTACACACTGTATTCACAAACGTAGAAATTAATTGAAATTGACATAACACATTGACATCACAAATTGACATAGCATACATAACTTTTAGACATAAATTTTATACTCATGTTTTGGTGCAATACCTGATACTTTTATATTTTGCTACTTATAACATATATTGTTTTATGTATATTCATTTTAATTTTATGTTATATTTTTTATGTAAAAGCCTATACACATTGCTGCTCTTTACTTTATATTTTAATTTTTATACTCATGTTTTGGTGCTATACAGATATTGTTTAATGTATGTGCTTTTTGAAATTTATATTATATTCTTTATGTAAAAGCCTATACCTAATGGGCGTAAACAAATAAATAAATAAATAACACCCTTACGATGGAAAGGTATTTCCGAAACATGTAAGTGTAATTAGTCAAATAATATAAGTAGATTTATACAAATAATACAATCAATTTCTTTTTAAATTCTTTTGTAACAGTCCATTAATGATATCGACGACTGAGTTGTATTAAAAGATTGAAAATGTTCATCGTCAGGGTGATTTTCCGTAACATAAAGGTGTAAATTAATGAATATAAATAGATAATAATAAAAATATATTTTTTTTAATATCAATCTACAAAGTTGCTCAATCAATTGAAAAAATCAGTTATATTTAATCCAATTATGCACAAATACGCTTATGTAATTTATTCTGTTAACTTTTTATGCATTAAATGAAGGATTTTAAATAACTTTATAAACGCGCAATGAAATTGTATCAAAATAACAACATAACACGAGCCATTGCAATATTTAATGTCTGGGAAATCAAAGATTACTTTTCAATATTTGTTATTTATTACTATGTATTTACTATACACTAGAAATTATAAGGAATAAATATTTTTTAAAATAAGATTGCACTTAACATTTTATTTGTTTATTTCAAAACTTTCCTCACGGACTGGGCCCAAGCTGCCTCTGCCCGATAAAGATATATGTGTATAATATATTATTTTACACCTGTTATATACAATATTATACAATAAAGATGTATTTCCTTGTCCGGGGATAGGGAAAGGTTGTAATATAAAATAGTGCTGACCGAGAAACGCGTGTAAAATTATTACCAAGTGACGGGAATTCCCGCAAAACAAAACAGTCAATCATTGAGTAAATAAAAAGTGTCATTGATAAAACACTTCATTGACTTTTCTCCTAAATTACAAACACTTGTTCCAGCAACCGTTTTTTTATATAATAAACTAATATTTACCTCAGCTGCGTAGGTCACTATTTACGCTGCACCAAATTCGAGCACAGAGGCAATCACTTCAAACCCAAAAACTGTATACATCAGAGCTCTACTTCGATACAAGCGAAATCGAAAGCGACCGAAATCTAACGAGCCGAGATGAAGTGGTCCGCACGAAGAGCAGCCGGTCGGAGGAGGGACTGGGAGCGGACTGCAGGCCGACTAGTGATGGGTCCGCTCTGTACTCACTACTACAATGTAGTACTACACTACATTGAAGTGCACACTTCGCACATTTTGATGTGTAGTGCACCACTACAAACTACAAACACCAAAGTTATTGAAAGTATAAACTTCAAACAGTACACTTCATTTCAAAGCGAACACTACAAAGTACATACACTTCAAAGTTATCGAAAGTATGAGAAACACATTTTAAATACTGTATTTTTTACGTGAAATTTTTGGGAAGTTGATGTAGCTAAACGGAGAAATCTCTGGAAACTGTAACAACCCCCCCTCCCATGGTTTGAAAATTTTTTGGAATCGAACGAAGAAATCTGTCTTTTAGCTCGCTAAATTTTTATTTGGGAAAAAAATACTTCATTTCATTTAAAAATTTACTTCACTATTACTTCATTTCATTACTTCACTTCATTATTATTACAATTACTTCATTTCATTACTTCACTTCATTACATTACTTCACTTCATTAATACTACAATTACTTCATTACTTCACTTCATTTACTTCACTTCATTTCGTAGTACTACAATTGTAGTGTACACTTTGTAGTCTTCAAACTGGTGAACGTGTGTGTGTTGTAGTCTTCATTTTGAAATGAAGTTTTTCCCTTCGCTAAGGCCGACACACGCCGCCAGGTACATCCGCCAGCAGGGTACTTTTCCGTGGTTATCGCCTCGGGGCAATGTCGCTGGTTGAAGCGTAGCGCTTACCCGAGCGTCGGAACCGACGCCGTAGCAGTCCACACATTTGTTATTGCAATGTCTTCTATTAGTAACTAGCTACAACTAGGGAATGCAATCCCAAGTCGGGATTGCCCTTTCGGGGTTCCTCGAGATTAGAATAACTAGGGATCGGGATCCCGAATACTTACGTGTTTTTTTTTGTTTATAGAGCTGAACAGCAATTAACGTCAACGCCTTGCATTTTTATATCAGAAATTTTAATAAAATGTTCATTAATAATCATCGCATTAAAGTTTTTGTAGGCGTTTTTCCAAGCATCAATCAGTCAATGTAGTAGAGTTAGTAGTAGTTTTTATCACTACGGGACGTTGACAAAATAAAGAAAATATTATTCAAAGCTATTTTTATTATTTGAATGTGACATGAATATAAGTTTTAAGTGCTTACGAAAAGCTCTATAGACATACACAATTGAACATAAAAAAAATTAAATCATCCACTTAATCTAAGGGTGATTTTGAAAATGGCTTCGTATGATGTTGAGCATGTTGATTATTTTATCTGTTAGGTGGCATCTTATTTCAGATGCTAGATACCAGCAGCTGAAAATGCCCTTTCGGGCTCAACGCTGGGACCACTGAAAGTAAACAATTGTAGGCGAATTCTAAACACAGGCCTCAATTTCCCCCACATTCCTACAGATTCATTTCTTTTTTATGAATGTTTTCAATCTGCCGGAATTGGTGAGCATGCAAGGAGAATTAGATTTATATACTTTTAAAGCTTCTTCGAATCCTGATAATCCCGATAATCTCGTCCGATTTTTCGGTTCGGGATTGATCTCGTAAAATGCCTCGAGATCTCGCGGGATCCCGATCTGTAACCTAGCTGTAACCCGTCAAAAATGGTGGTGCCTTTACATGTCGGTTCCTTAAGAATAAGTATGTACCTATTTATAGCCGACACCCATGAAATAGTAGATAATAAAATATCAAAATATTTGAATTTTTTTTATATTTCCCCCGCCGCCTTTTAATGGTACTATATGATCCCTGGCGATTGTGCTGGGTGGAACATAAAATGGTTCACGTCTTTGCTAAGCCCTAGTATATATATGAGGCGGCGGTAACAACATGCTCTAAGCGGCAGGGTCGGGTTTGCTGGCCCGAGATTCAAGCCCCATCTCTGGCCGTTTAATTTGGTTTTTTGCCGTAAATTCGAACGAAATTACGGACGTTACGCGAAGTTGTGATGGATAGATAGATAGACGGACAGACAAACAGAGGGACGGACGGGAAGACAGACAGATAACGAAATTTTTATATTTGATATTATAGATGTTTCACAGATCGAAGCTATTTACATATATAAAAGCATGTATGGAAGTCTTTATTGGTTGTCCACGAGGCTCAAGTCATGTCTTTGCTGGTTTAACGTTCACAATGCAACAATGTTATCCATGAACAACCGTGACAAAATCCAGTAATTGTGTACAATTATTATTTTATAGCTTATGATTGTAATAATAGATGCTTGAGGAATGACATATGAAGAATTAAATATATCGTTAAGTTAAACGACGTCAAACGTATCTGCAATTTTATAAATAATACTAAAAGCAATAACTTACTTAGGGCCGGCTACATCGACTTGGTTTAAATCATCTATTTTTGCGTTTTAGTACAAGCAAACATCCCGTTTTCGTAAAAAACTATGGTTTTCACAAAAGATTACTATAAACTAAGTTGATGCAACCGGCTCTTATACAAGCACACTTTAAAGAAACTCAAAATACAATTCCTGTACGCAAAAACAAACATTCTCTTCCAAGTCCCAAGGGCGCGACCCACTTACAGACATAGAAATTTTAGACACCTAGGCCCTCAACTGGACAAAGCAATGTTGGAAAGTGTATCAGTGTTTTCGAGAATTCCCGCGTACTGAGAACTCTTTACAACTCCTTGGTGCGGAGTAGACTCGAGAGTGGCTCGATGATCTGGGGGCCACATGAGGGCAAGTACTCTCTTATGGTGGAGAAAGTCCAAAAGAAGTTTCTGAGATATCTCTACATGAGAGAGTACGGGCATTATCCTTGGCTTTACCCAACCGAGTTTCTCCAGGGTATGCTTGGCTACAATAGTTTAGAGACTAGAAGGAATGTGTATTTGATTACACATTTTTATCGATTGTTGCGCGGTATGATCGATAATCCTGAAATTATGCAGAGCATTGGTTTGTATGTTCCTGATAATTACACTAGACATCGTCAGCATAGATTGTTTCACATTCCAATATACAGGACCAACCTGCCGATGGTTATGCCTGTTGGAAGAGCCACAGCTATGCTGAACAAGATCGCTCTGGGTATTGATATATTCCATGTGTCTGAGGGGGTTTTCCGAAGCGGGATTCTCCTACACCTTTGACCAGATTTTATGTTATTTTTAATTTATTAAATATTTTCATTTTTGATATATACTTCCTAATATGTATGCCTTAAACATTTTGTTTGTCATGTACATATTATCATGAAATAAATTGAATTGAAATAAATTGAATTGAATTGAATCAAAATTTGGGTATCCGAAAAATATAAAAACAATGATTAAAATTTGGATTAGAAAGATGGGTCGACCATTTATTGGGACATCATACTTAAATGCCGTCTGCCAGATAGTAAAAATATTATTATATTAAGATTAATCAAAATTTCAAGTGAAACATGTTTATTTGTGGCAGAGCGTAGGCGAACAACAATCAGTTTTTTTAATCAATTTGTATATTGTGCGCTTGCATATAATTAAGTTATTATTGTAAACTTTGCCTCTAGTGAGACAGGCACAGTAAAATTAAACCTAAAATAAATGTTAATTATTTGTAGAATTGAATAATAATGATTTAAAAATAAATGAATAATTATATGCAGAATGTAAGCGATAGTCCATAATATTGTACAGGAGGATTCCTACCAAACTTATGAGTCGAAAGTGTTCAAACAACAATGTCCTAATATCAATTGTTATAAAGAAAAGCGACTATTCTGATTTATCTTTTATAAAGCATTGGACTATCAATAAGTTAACTTATACCTAATATTTAAAAATCGTTCACCCTATACAAGTCAAATTGATTACTAAAACCACGCAAAAAATGGTTAAAATTTCTGCAAGGTTTTAATGTTTTTTCCTTGTATTTAAGCGTTTTAATTTTTAATATTCAATATAAGTTACATTTTCGATTCATAATATAGGCAGGAATCTATCTCTGTGAATGTGAACTAACTCTGATACGTCCTGTATATGAGAGCAATATATGTAATTATTAGCATAACAGTATGGATTATGGAATAAAACACCTATTATAAATCAAAGTTCAAAAGAATTATCTTAATTAACTATAAATGCTCTGTGTCTATAAATGTACTATGTGACCATAGCCTATTAACTAATCTAACCAAAACGTTCTACATAATAGGCACTGATCAATTTTTTTTTTACCAATTAGCCAAAAAATAATAAAAATACATCACTACCCTTACAGATTATTAAACACGACCAACTTTGATTACATTAATAGAAACATACCAAGAAAAATGTAACAAACTGACAATACCTTTTCAAAGAAATATTGGTGGTACGGGTTTTATCAGTTCCTACGTAGAAATATTACTTATACTTTTATATGTATGGTATATTTTTATGTAGGTGTGCTTTTCTACGGAGGGATGTCTAATTTGTTATAGTAACTACTTATTCCCAGAAGCAAATTGAGTAAAATATTTAGTACAATGTAGTTAACTATTATAGATAAATATTGTAAAAAGGAATAGACATAAGAATCCTTTCTTAATCAAAAGTAATAGAAAGGCAGAAATGCCATTAAACATAAAATAAAACATACATTTATCAAATATATATATATTTTAATATTTGAAGAACAATTGTGGTAGCGAATAATAGTCGCCGGGAATCATTGTGAGCGAACAATGTTCTGGACTCCAAAACCTCGATCTTTCGTCAAAAGGAGGGTGAAGAAGCCTAATTATATGCATAGACTTGTGCACTTACGAAAAAATTATGGATCCAAGAATAATTCTAAGGCTCGGTTGCGCCAGCAGAAGTAAATTTGGTTCGAGTAACATTGACCCGAGTAACTTTTTTTACCCTCAGCTCAGAGTAAACTCGATTTCGGGTTGCACAAACAGCTTTTTTACCGCTGTCAAACCAATCATAAGGCTAATAGGGTGCCAAGCGGAATAAACCTCAAATACCGCATTTGTCTATGGAATTTGATTTATTTCAGTTTTTCACCACTGGCAATACGTACTTTTGCGGTTCAAAACCAGTTCAAACAAACCACTTTATTCTATAAAACAAACCAAACAAACGTCAAACCATCGCTAAAATAACGCGAAATTAAAAGATTCATTTTAATATTTACAAATTTCAATACGAAAATGACAGCGACAAAATTCAAATGACAAGTACCTATATGGATAAATGTCACATTTTCAAATCAGCTGTGAGAGGACGGCCATTTTTTTTACCAACGTTTTTACCTTTACCCATCTATCTTGGAGAGTAAAAAAAAGTTACTCAGATGTATGTACTTCGGCGAGTTAAATATTTTTACCATAGATGTCGCAACCCGTTTTAGTAAAAAACGTTACTCATGTAACTTTTTTACTAAAACTTTACCTTTACTTTGGATGGCGCAACCGGGCCTAAGAAAGATATTTCACGTAGCAGTTAACGATAGCTGATATCTTCCAAGAATCAAACGTAGCACTAGTGTAAATATAAATGTATTTAGATAAAACATTAAAGTTTGCAACATTCACCAAATACTACAAGGTACTTCTCACTGCACACACAGAGTAATTTCCTTGTGGCAAATCGCTAATGTTTACAAGTTTTGACATGTAATGTTCTCGAGAATTGACGAGTTTTCAAAGAAATACCGATGTTTAGGTTGACTCAGTTACCTACTTATTTTGACTGTCGGACGCCCCGCGGCAGGGTTGGTAACTAAACCAGTCATGTACACACGTATACACAATATTATGATAGAACGAGTTTTTGAATACAGAGACTAATTATCGGTACTTCCCAACTTCTAAAGTTTGTATTTCAAAATAAATATGTAATATTTCTATTATAATTTCATCATAATTATAAACCCTTCTGTACTATGTCTACGGTTTTCATCGTAATTTTAAACAGAGAGACTTTCTGGCCAAAAAGCGATTAATCAAATAAACCATCCTGCCTATTCTATATTTTTACATTTTCAAAATTTAAAGTTGCGCTGAAAAAAGGGAAAAGGAAAGTTGCGCTTTATAATATTACTGTTATCCTACAGAATGTGAGACGGGTACTCCAGAGTATTACGGAAAATAAGTTCCAGTCCTTCTTCCAGAAAAGGAAAGTCTGTATAAGGTAGTACGTAGTATAATTTGGAATTTTCATTCATCAACTGTGTTAAATATTCAATCATTTAAATAATGAAGTTCTTTCAAGTTATATGTAGGAGTTTAAAACTAATACAATTATAAGAAATTTAAGAAAAAATTACACACTATGTTTTAAACCACTTAATTGCTATATATTTGTCAACTAGTTTCGGTTGGACTCAACCTTCTTCAGGACAATTACAATATAGACTAATCTAGGTACAGAAATTTATAAAGGAGGAAAGAAAAAGAGAGAGGGACAGAGTGTCAACTAGGTGGGGGGGAGGGAATGGGAGGAGTTAACTGAAGATAGAGGGAACAACTTTAAAATCGGACTATTAGATAAATTTATTTGTTTATTTATTATTTGACTATTATTGTTGATAGCTTTATTAATTTCTAATGCTTCTAGATTGTTCAGTCGCAAACCTAATCCGTTTTTGTGTAAAATTTTTGGCCCTGTATTATTATTAAATGTGTGATTAAAATTAATTAGATGTTCGGCAAATTCAGAAAAACCTACATTTGTTAAGCATTTAATGTGTTCTTTTATTCTAATATTTACGTTTCTCGATGTTTTACCAATATAGAAAGCTGGGCAATCATTACAGCTAAGTTTATAAATACCAGAATGGTTTAATATATTTTCTTTGTCTTTACAGTTACTTAATAATTTGCCTAAATTGTTACTGGTATAAAATGCTGGCTTTATCTCTTTAGGGAGTTTAGTCGTACTTAATATTGAAAAATTATTTATAAAAAGAATTCTCCGCCATTGAGGTATTCTACGATCCAGTTTTCGCTCTGAAATTCGATACATCGAAGCCACCGGTTGATTCGAAGCGTTCGGTGGAACCATCCCTGCCACTGTGTGTTCCCGTCCGGTTTATGTGCCGTTTATAATAATGCGGCTCCCAGTCTTCGTTGCTTCGTAACCCATGCTGCGAAATAATCACAGGGAGCATGTTCGATTCTCGTTGAGGTTACAATACATCCATGTGATTTTCTCAAGCTTGGGTGACAAAAATGTATTACATGTTAATGGTACTCTGAAAAAATTTTAGAGCCACACGAGAAAATGCAATGGAGAATCAGTTAGAACCATGAACTCCAAAGTTTATTCAAAGAACCAAATATCATGTCCTAGGATGGATAAGTCCAAAGAATTATTGGACATATAAATTACCTACGTATGACGCGACCACGATGAAGGCCTCAAAAAAGATGGAGCGATTATATTGAGAAAGACGAGAGACATCACAAAAGACAAAGATCCTCGACTGCCAATGATGATGTTGATGATAAATATTATTAAACTAACAAGTCATCTTGTTAATGAGTACGAAGTGCCACTATTTAATTCCTGGAATGGCCACGCAGTCGCGTGTAATCAATACTCGTGTTGGAATTAATTCAAGCCCAGTTAGTTATTAGTAAAAGATAACAGACATCAGCGTAAGCACTTTACGATTGAAATTTAGAACCGTCACAATGCTAGCAGATAAATTCACTGCAAGAGACTTTCTGTCCAAAAACTCGAATCTCCTGCCTATTCACCTGATATATCTCCCTACGATACCTACTAGGGATGGGCGTTGAATGGACGGACTAGTTGAAATCAACCGTTGACGTTGCATCGACGGGTCGACCGTTTACGTTTATCGCATGGACTAGTTGAATTCGTAGACGGTGGACAGCGGGCGCCGTGGTCGGTGGACGATTCGAGATTAACGCAATGCAAAGCAACGAGCGAGAGCAAGACAAAACGTCTCCGTTTATTTCTCTCTCATCTCTCGCTGTCGACTTGTAGATGCCATAGACGTCATAGACGGCTCGACGGGTAATTTCATTTCAACTCTAAAGTACACTACCATAGAGTGCAGATCTGTGTACACGAACTATGACTAGAGATTTGAAATTTGAATACATGCGTAGGGCGAGATAGGCTTAATAAGCTATTATCTATTATTTTTTTACTTGATTTTTTGTGATGTCACGTGCGACGATTCGGTGAATTCCCAATTTTACGCTGTATAAAATAAAACAATTCTGTTTAATTATTTTATTTTTTATTGAACTAATATTTTACTGCTTACACCTGATATTGTTGTGTACACCTACTTCTTTCTTTATTATATATAGAAAGAAGTATATAAAACAATATGTAAAAGCCTATAATGTGCGTAAACAAATAAATAATAAAATATTTCTTTTTACATATAAGCACAAGTAGCGGTTTTACTTTCCCCGAAACTATATTCCTTCAAACTTCTTTAAATTTTGAAAATTAACGTCATAAAAATAGCCAACGGCTGAGCCGTCGAGAAGCGTCGTGTTGAACCGTAGACAGTTGACCATCGTCCCAATGTTTAGACAGAACGTCGGCGTAACGAAGTTGACGCGTCAACTAGTTGACGAATTCAACTAGTTGATCGTCTCGTTGATGGATGGACGTGGACGGTCTCGTTTCGTCGACGGTAAATACGTCGACGACCCATCCCTAATACCTACATATATCCAAACATAAAAATTGCACCGAAGGAATTAAGACATTCTAAAAGGAAATGCTGCGTATGCGAGTATACAGCAGCTAAGTGCAATCAGCACGCTGAAGCATGAGTTTACAAAAAAAACTGCATTTAGGGAAAAAATTAAATAAGATATTGATCTGACAGAATACAACGATATACTTACACATGAATAATGTAATTATAATTGCAGTAGGAACATAATGGGATACATAATTCATTTAGTAAAATTTCTAGATTGTTAAGAGGGTCAATTATTCAAACTTCAATAGTGACGACAGTTACTAATTATCAAGTACATGGCAACCCGCTATCAGTACTATGATTCCACCTTTAAAATACGACGCAAAGAAGCCCGAAGATATAGTCAGTTCATACTGCATTAATAACGCACTAACGACCCCGAGCGTAGAAAGAGGCGACACACCTCTAATTAGTGCATGCAATCTGCGGTCGCGTAAGAAATAATCAGTACATTAGGGATGGGTCGTCCACGTCCGTCCATCGACGAGACGATCAACTAGTTGAATTCGTCAACTAGTTGACGCATCAACTTCGTTACGCGGACTATCGTTTATTTATTTTTTTATCTATAAAGTTGAAAATAGTTGACGAATTCAACTAGTTGATCGTCTCGTCGATGGACGGACGTGGACGACCCATCCCTTCAGTACTTCGTTGAACCTCGCGGCATTCTCCTGAATACTCCTGTCCAGCGAAACGCCGAGAATCGATTC
Organism: Agrypnia vestita; assembly: GCA_016648135.1. NCBI lineage: Eukaryota > Metazoa > Arthropoda > Insecta > Trichoptera > Phryganeidae > Agrypnia > Agrypnia vestita. The sequence continues at coordinate 29,602 of JADDOH010015774.1, read as the reverse complement.
TCTATACATTCATTTGGTTCGTACAAAATAATGTGTTGCAAGGATGAAAAATTTAACTGTTTAAAAAATTAAGCAAATAATGAAATAATATCAAAAATAGAAACTTCACAAATATTAACAATAGGTACAGAAAATAATTTAACAATACATAAGGTATTTAAAATAAAATGTAAAGGAATATTTAATATGTATACCTACACATACATTAATAAGATTGCGCAGTTAAATTTTGAAGGGAAGGAATTTATCCGCGAAAATTTCTAGGATTAAGAATTAAGGATATTGAATTTTGACGTGGCACGGGTTATGAGACAGTTTTTTAGATAGTTAGTTCTGTTAATATTTTGATAAAATAAATTTTTTGAGGGCATAGGGTGTATAGATCAATTTAAACCTATTTGTTCTAATGAATCGGGTGAGTCAACTAGGTTATACAAAATATTATAATGGTAGCACAGATCTTGTACGCTTCTTCGATTTGATAAAGGGCGGAATTCTGTAAAAATGCTCGCTTTCTGTATGTAACTCGAATTTTAAGTGGGAACAGGAATTTAATGTAATATTTATTAATAAATGTGTGTTGAATATTTTCGAATCGCTAGTGCAATATGTAGAACAATGAATGTTCCAAACTACCATTCCAAACTCTAGTTGACTCGGAACAAATGAAAAAAACAAATGAAATATACACTAATTGATTAATAATGTCTCTGTGACATAAATCCAGCACTGTTCTGAAAGATTTGAACAAACTCAAAATATTCTGAATTGTAAACACTGGTAAAAAAAGGAATTTAACAAAAATTGGAAATAATATTTCCTGGCGTATCCTAGTGTAATGCAAGTATTCGGATGAATTTCATTACACACAATAAAGTATATTGCTCCCAAAATTCCGTAAATCAATTGTAGATTTTCTCATTAGCGACATCTGTGGGGATTTAGGGGAATGAAAATGGCTTTGTACAGGCCGCATGGAAAAGGCGCTTACAACTCATATATGAAAGCTTCACGCAATTTGAACATATATACAACTTCCAAAAATGAATAAGCATGGTATATTCTATCATGGGTGGAAATGGCGAATGTTACAATTGTGTAAAGTGATCACTTAAGCCAACCAAAAGACAGGTCATAAGTCCTGTTACACCCAAATGACTTCTATACCTACTTTCCCATAATTAATACAGTTTCGTCTCTGTGAGATATCTATAATATACACTAATTGATTAATAATGTCTCTGTGACATAAATCCAGCACTGTTCTGAAAGATTTGAACAAACTCAAAATATTCTGAAAAATACAATATGATTAAAGTGAACGGTGATTGAAATGGGTTTGTCGTTCTGTCAATGAATCCAAGGGATCATTAGGCCTTAGCAATTACAGGCTCCGCATGCGGGATGAAAGGTAATTCAGAATCCAAGATGACATGGAGATCCTTCGCTTGAGTGCAGACATTTAGAGTGCATACTGTTAAGATGATAATTATAAGAGAAGTTCTTCTTTTTGAATGAAATGACATATTCCGAATGAAATTATCATACGCCATATTTCGACGACATATTAATTAATAATTTTAATTCAAATAATACGCTGCCCTTGATCACAAATGCGCATAAGGAAGAGTAGTGATTGTCGTTTTGCCATTTGATATAATACAATACCTACAATAAAAATACCAATAGCTTAGATAATTTGCATCGCGTAATAAAACAACCGGTAAATAGCGACAATTGACCGCCCGCAGATGACGCAGCACTACTGTATGTGTCATTAACAAGACAGTAGGACCCCGACTATCCGTGCCTGCCTCGGATAATCAATAACTCGGGCTGCTTGCTGCTGCATCTGTTTTATTTGAAACCTTTTAATAATTACTTTATTTTTTATATATTTTTTAATATACTTACATTTTTTTAAATATCTACTTTTATTTACATATATATTACATTAAGGAGAAAGACCTGTAGATCCAATCAACTATCCTAATTTCGAATGTCTTTTTGTTCGTAATTCGCTGGAAAATCAACAAGACTGATTGGTGATGACTAGCCGCTTATGAGGCACGGGCGTGATTGTGACGCGTGAATAAGTGCACCGCTCATATTACACGCAAGGGTCGTAACGAATTTTTTTTTTGACCCGTGATTTTCACGGGTTTACGGCAACTAAATAATTTTTTTTTTCATATCATACACTCTTTTATTGCCTTTTTTGAAACTAAAACCTTTATATCCTTGATTTTATGTAATTTACAGCTTTTTAATTAGGGGTTCGCATGCATTTCTTTTTTTTTTTAATATTCCAAAATATATTCATCAAATACGCATTCAAATAATTCATAAATATTTATGTATATTAATCTTAACATTAAGAAAATTGAACATTAACCACCAGATTCAAAGTCTATAAAGTAAAATTTAAATTTCGTTTCGTGACAAAGGTACAGAATATGATTTAGCATTTCTCTGAATCCTTCATATACAAATGTACGTCACTAAGTAGAAATCTTCTTAGGCCCGGTTGTTTCAATTTTCGCTGGATTAAAAAAGAAGTTCGTTTAAAGCATAGATTTTTACGGAAACGGATCGTTTGATTGGTGGAAAACGCTAAAATCTATGCTTTAAACGAACTTTTACTTTAATCCAATATGAAATAACCGGCCCAAAAGCGTTATATTTCAGAAAAAAAATCCTGAACATATTTTCATGCAATATGTTTGATAAAAGGCTTCCATAGAATTAAAGGAAGAGGACGTTTGAATTTTTCGTAACATTTTATAGGAGGTTTGTATAGAATTTTTGTTGTGTTGTAACTGTTTTGGGTATTTGTGTCGTACTAGCTAAAACCTGTCAAAAATGACGGACATTGTATGTGTTTGAATAGCTATACATTAATAGGTCACAATACAAAAAATATTGCAAAATCAACCTTAAATGAAAAAGATATTTTAATAAAACACTAATTACAATATGAATGAACTCACCGTTTCTGGGTAATCCAAATGACCTATATATAATCTCTAATTTCTGAAATTCTGCCTAATTTGTTTCAGTGTTTCACAAAAATATAATTAAATTTAACTTTCACAACAAATAATAGCGAAATCGTAGCAGCTTTGTTAAAATATATGTAAACAGCGTCACCTGTGTATTTCGTTTTTTAGTCGCGAATTCGAAGAAGTTTCGGACTTAAGGGACAGACAGACAACTAAATTATTAGATTTAGATAACAACGACTGTTCACTGCCTAGCCGGCAGTTAATTGGGGGAGGAAAATTATATCAGTCACATTCATAATCCAATCCATATGTAACCAGACGATTGGAGCTCGGATATTCGAGGTTCCACTGCGTTTGCAGATGCGTTTGTTCTTACCGCGTGCGCGCGCACCCAACCCACCACGTCCATACACATGGTCTTATTATACTAAACAAATAGGATTATTCTCTTCACAGCACAACAGGTTGTGGAATCAAAAAGTAATTGATAATTCTAAGCATTAATACTACTACGATAAAATATCCAATCGCTGATTTATTTGCTTATATTATACAAAAATATTCAGTGTTTATTAGATTTTACATTATCGTCTCGGTGTCATATTTTCCGTACAGCAAATAATACTGAATTAAATACCTAAATCAGATGTTCCAAAACTGTTTTCATCAGAATTTTGCGACGGCTCCAGAACATAGCTTTGGAACAACCATACTACCCTCATAAGCATAAAGGCAGCTATTTACAAAAAATCACAAAATGAGTTAAACATGAGGTAATTTTTTGTAAAAAATTGTGAACCATTTCACATAAATAAAAAAGAAATATGACATTTATTTTACTGGTGAAAAACGTCACGTATTAATTGTAAGCAATGAGACACTATGCATTAATAAATTACGCTATATTTTAATTAAATCATGATGTTTTGAAAAATAAATAAGTTAGTAAAAATAGAAAAATACGGGTTAAGGATTAAGTTGTGGAGGGAAACAAAATAAATTTGTGGAGGGAAACAAAGGTTTCATTGTTTTGCAAAGTCTCTTGTTTCCATTTCATCGACGCTAGGATGGATAGGATATCCAGGGAAGAAATGTTTAAATTTTAAATGGCTTAATTTTTTCCGCCAGGTCCTCAGGAATATGTATGCAAAATGTAGGTCCAATCCATCGAATGGTACAGATTTTAATGGATATTATATCAACGGAGAGGACGGTTGATAAAGGCGGAGGGGGGAAATGTTACCACTGTTACCCACCGGTTCCCAAAGAATTTTGAGTCATATCGGTCAAACGGTGTAGATTTAAGCAGAAAATATATCAGAGGGAGGGGGTGCGATAAAGGGGAGGCGTAAATGTCGCCTATATTACCCGCCTAGTCCTTAAGAATAATTATACAAAATTTGGGTCAGATCGGTCAAACGGTATAGAATTGCTTAGAAAATATATCAGGGGAGGGGGGAGGGGGAAATGTCACTTTTGTCACCAGCCGGTCCTAAAGAATAATTATGAAAAATTTAGGTCAGATCGTACAAACGGTGTTGATTTATATAGATAACAGACAGACAGACATTGTTTAATATTTATAGATGTAAACACGCTCGTACTTGAATGCAAAGTTGTGTCAAAATTTCAACTCAATCGGCCGACTATTTTTCGAGTTTTGTGATCACAAACATACGCAGGCTGAATTTATATATATATATATGATATATATATATAGATATATAAGATATCTATATATAATATATATATATATATATATATATATATATAAAATTTTTTTATTTTTTAAATTTTATATTTTTTAAATTTTATTATAAATTTGTTTTTTTAGTATGCAAAGTTCGCAAATAAGCAAAGCACCCATATCTCAAAATGCGTTTTTGTCAAATATAATTTTAAATTTAAAACTGTGTAAAAAACGTGTCAAATTATAAGAAATTAACAAGAAAACAAAATTATATATCAGTAGTAGTTGTAAACATATTTATTTGAAAACATTGATTGTATTATTGTCTGTATTATGTACTTATATTATTTGATTAATTACACCTATGTACATGTTTCGGAAAAACTTTTCCATCGTCAGGGTGTTTTATATATGTCAAAATATACAAAATAGTAAGAGTTAAAAAGCATTTAAGATATCTGAATAATCATGTTTTTTTTCAAATTTGCAAATCATTTATTAGAAAACGATTTTTGAAAACGGTTTTGATAAAAATTTAGGTCTTTCTATTTTACACATAAAGAATTTTGCTCTGAAATTGAATAATTTAGTCATTAGAAATTAGTAAAATATGTAATAGTAAACAAAATATTATTAATAATCAATTAAATTTAACTACCAGCCCGATTCTAAAAAAATTTCCAATAATTGTGGGTAATGAAGAACTTCAGCAATAATCTTTAAAAATAATTTTTCAAATAAACAAAAAACAAAGACATTATGCATTTTGATATATTGACATATATTAAAACACCCTGACGATGGAAAGGTTTTTCCGAAACATGTCGGTGTAATTAATCAAATAATATAAGTAGATACATATAAATAAAACAATCAATATTTTAAAAATGTCAATCTAATATAACTCAAGACCTAAAGAGAAGAAAAATAGAGAGAGAGAGAGAGAGAGAGAGAGAGAGAGAGAGAGAGAGAGAGAGAGAGAGAGAGAGAGAGAGAGAGAGAGAGAGAGAGAGAGAGAGAGAGAGAGAGAGAGAGAGAGAGAGAGAGAGAGAGAGAGAGAGAGAGAGAGAGAGAGAGAGAGAGAGAGAGAGAGAACGTTGTATCGTTGTGTTGGTGTTTATACCCATAAATAATGTGCTTCGTATGCATGGCGTATTAATTCGATAGTCTTACTTAAATGGAAAGAGTTCTCCTAGTAAAGAGAGAATTATACAGTCTGAGAAAAGCCTTTATTCTACAATACTGGGTCCAAAATGACTACATTGGAAGATACTCGAAGCTTTCATAAACAACTCGTCATCTAGGTAAAGAAATCTCATTACTCAATAGTAATAAATTGAATAATTTGTCAGTTTAATCATTCATGACATACAATAAAATAATATAATCGTTGAATTATATAAATACACTACGATTGTACGCTCTCTCTGGTAAACAGTGACGTCTTTGTTTACAGTGCAGCCAGTAAGCCAATTTTGGAACGATCCCGGTCAATTTTTTATCGTTTACCTATTATATTTTCAAGTCAACAATATTTCAAATGAACTCACCTATCCTATAACCGTAGAGTTATTCTAGTAGCAGTAATAACAACTTTTTTGATTAAGGCGGTACATTCACTGCAAATGCATATTTCAGCGTTTTTTTACGAAAATCTGGGGTTTTATTATTCATTTATATCAGAATTTATATGATAGTTTGCAATTTTTTTAGGGCGATAACTTAGATAGAACCTTTGTTCTTATATAAAAGTAATAAACTGAACATTATTTACAATAATTAAGAAAAGTATAGGCATTAATCCACCGGCCGCGGCAAAAAAAACGTTTTTAATGTTCCCGGGCAAAGTGTGATTCGTTTAAAATTTGTAAGTAAGCATAATATGTTTTTTCATACATATAAAGTTTACTTAATTATCTAGAATCTGTACGTAGGAAATTAATAAATATTCAATATTAAAAAAGATATCATTTTTCAAACATGCTGAAATATTTACGATTTTTGGTCATTTTCAAATGTTATTTATTCATATAAAAAGATGATTTTAAACGATATATTGTATCTATATTCGCACTTTGAGTCTTCATTCACTATTAAAAAGCTAATTTTTTTATAAAAAATACGTTAATTAATATTTAAAAATAAAAATTCTATAGTATGAAATATGTCAAAAAATTACGCAGTTTGCAGATCACAATCCGCGCGCCGGCCGGGAGAGGCGGACGTACTCATGTAGTCCAATCATTTTTTCATAAAAAAATCACTTTAAAACGTGTTTTTATGCCAAATTTGACTTTGGTTCAAAATAATATCATATTATATATTCGAAAGCAATCTATTCATCGCAGATAATAATGTTGTTTTTAACTTTTGTATTAAATTGCATTTCTACTCATAACCTAATATTGAACGCATGTCACTTTTGCTGACTTGCTCGCTGACTCGCTATGTTCACTTTATTCGTGTTGATGTCATTGTTATTTGAAAGTCAAGTAAGATATTAATTTACGAGATAATTTTTAAAATATAGATAAATGGTTTTTAATTCAATACATACTGTTGTAGTAGTTTTTTGTTTATTTTAAATAAAAATAATTTAATTCAATTATTTTCACAGGTGTTTTGACATTTCAGTCGGAAGTCAAAATAATATCTAAATCTGCTTATTCGACAAAAGTTTTAAATTAAAAAACAGTGATATAAGAAAAATTGTTGTTTACTTTTTTTTTACAACACCTAAATTATTGGAGAAATATACATACGCTTATTTATATTCTAGACTTAAAACATTTAAAATTCTAATAATAGTACGCGAGCATGACTTGCGTTCCCATATATTTTAAACGTCGGTACTCCATATGGTTGTCTCGTTTCCTCGCAACCTTTCTATCTCACAAGGACACGTAAAAAATACGCTCTTGCAAGGTTTATCTGATACGACGTTTGTTCATGTCTCGATCTCGTATTGAAGTAGCATGATCTATCCGACACATATCGCCACTTTGACAGCTTGAAAAATGTATGTACGCCTTAAGCCTTTAAAACATGCCTTTTAAACTGAATTTTATGCCCCGGTTCATCAAAATTTAATATTTTTCAGACATTGATATTTTTCCGACACATGGTCGCTGTACATAAAAGAATGATACTTTTTAAAAAATAATTGCACAGACTAGATGTATAAAAAATATTTTAAATAATTACTTTGCAGACTTATCAGATCAACTAGCACTTGGGCAGGTTCCTGTGTGTTGTTAGGTATATCTCCATTAGGTATTTATATGAAAAATTGACAAATTGATTCGTTCATCTCAGAATGTACTAAACAGCTCATAGGATTTATTATGTATACAGCGACGATATATTCTCGCACATTTTTGAGAAATTGATTATTTGATGAGCCCTTTAAAGATATGAAAATAGAACTAACTTGCTGGTGTCATGGAATGGGTCTAGAACCACCGACCATCAGATCACCAGGCGAGATACCATGACATGACCACTACACCAACATACTACTCTTAACCCTCCAGACATCTCAGTGGATAGACATGGCATCACTTAAGAATCCAATTGAGTGAATTTGACTATTATTCTACTTAATAAGCATAATATATCAGTGTTTATCATATTATATCAGTGGATTGGTACCTGTGAATGTGTTTAGTAGCTAGTCACTCAGATGGGCGGTATTTCGCTAGTAACCGATAGTAAGTTTGACTTGCTTAAAAATAATTACTAGGAGTGTAAATTTTGAAATAATTATGAAAAGTTCAAATTAACTTCTCTTAAAAAAATGCCTCGGTAAATAACTCGCACTTTATTGCGAGAAGCTATTTTTTTGTACGAGAATTTTTTATGAGTTTAAAAAACGTCCATTGTAAAAAATACTTTTTGTTTGCCAATGGTCAATTATGCAAGAATAAACGCTTAACTGCAGTATAAGTGGGGAGGGAGGATGTTCGCTGTGACCCCACCCCTTTCCTAAGGAATGGTTTTAGTTCACCCCTGCGGTTTTTTGCACTTTGTGGACGTCATCAATTTCTTCATAAATAATTTAATATAATAAAATAATCATTAAGCATTCCAGCGTAGTGCAGAATATCAGAAGCCTGTCAATTATTCCTTTCGGTTTAACAATTTTATAGATTTTTCGCGTATTACAGGCTTAAGTTGCTTCACAATGAATCATTAAAATAATATAAAATTGCTTCACAAGAATACATGACTCGTACGTATAGGTATGAGAACTCTCCATATGAGGGCGCAAGTGGGTGATTAATACATGATTGCTTTGTTCTAGGAGATATTTTACAATAAATATTGTGTACCTAACTAGCCGTAACCCGTCAATAATGATAATACTTTTACATGTTTTATTTATTGTACTTATTTATTCACAAAAAAATGAAGAAAAAGTTAGAAAAAAAGAAGCAAGAAAAAAGTTACAGACAGACAACAGGAGGCAACAGGAATTGAGGGCGTCCGCGAAAGACCTGGCACGATCAGGTACTACAAATATTTGAGGATGGCCCTGTTAAAAGCCGCAACAACCGTAGAACGTGTATGAGAAGATATATGAATGTGGCCGAAGCAAAAGTGGTGTGCCAGGATAGAAGAGTGTGGCGTTCAATCCTCTCTTCCTACCCCTGCGGGGAAACGGCGTGATGGTTAGTTAGTTTGTTAGTCAGTTCAGACAACGAAATTATTAGTATATAGATTATATATATATATAAATAAATAAATCTTATTCCTTAGAAACCGACATGTAAAAGTACCGTCATTTTTGACGGGTTACAAGCTAATGAGATTATAAATTATCATGTGGTTAATTTGTGATACTTCGCCTTTTTGTTGTTTTTGACTTGTAACTATTAATAACAATAACCGTCTGGTAAAATTGAGTAGAACATAGAATAAATGGGAGCGCGTACTTATGTTTGCGTGTTAGAAGCTATATTTTTTTGTCATACAAAAAATCCACGTGTGGTTGTATACCTTGCGTTGGAATATAGCTGGATAGAATGCACACGTGCAAGGTATCTTGCACATGTGCATTCTATGACAACACAAACTAGAATATCCCTCAATGACAGTTCTACAACAACGAATAAAAAATGTAAAATACACGTTAAATACAGTACCCACATGCAATTTGCTTGTATAAAGAAGAAAAAATAATACAATTTTATCATAATTATATTTTGAAAAATACATCATCAAATAGAAAATAAATAATTAAAGTATGCATTTTTCTTAACACCATTTTGAAACAACTAGATGTCGTCACTTATAAGAATTTCTATTGGTTAAATGGTATGAACAAGTTGAAGATCTTTTGAAATGTGGTACAGAGATCAGTCATAAAATATTTCTCAAATTATATGATCGTGGCAATAATAAAAAAAAGTTCTGCAAATTGCTAAAATGTTAACTAAATTGTTTTTATATCTGATTTTTAATTTTAGGACATTTTCATTTTTTTATTTATTTCTTCGAAATCCAAAAGAGTGTACGTATTGGAAACGAATATTCCTATGCCGCTGTTTTTATTAATAACTAGCTGTTCGTACCCGGCGTTGCACGGGTTAAGGATTAAGTTGAAAATAAATTTGTGAGGGGGAAACAAAGGTTTGATTCGAACGGTATAGATTTGTATCGAAAACATATCAGGGGTAATGTAAATAAATAAATTTTACTGTTGAATTGAAATTGTGAATACCTATACACTTTATACGTATTAATATATCGTGCCTCAGTACTTTGAAATTATTTGATTTTTTTAATTTATTGTGGTTTATGTCCTATTCTTAATAAACAGGATATAAGAGATATCAGGTGTCCTAATATCAATAGTTTTGGAAATAAGCGACTCCAATTAACGCATTTTTTATCAACATTTCTTAATTTTCTTCTTTCAACCGTTGGAATATCTTAAAGTAACATATATCAAATATTAAAAATTCATTCGCTTTATTAAAAGATACCTTTCAGAAAATTTAAAATATATTTTTTGTCAAGTGTTTATCGTTTTTTTTACTTGTATCACACTAAATGAATTTTTGGCGTTCGATATTAGTTACATTCATGATATCTCACATTTATAGAAGAAATATTGAAAAAATGCCTACTTTGGAGTTGCTTACCTCCAATCCATGACATTGTTGCTGGAACATTTTCGACTTGTAATTTAAGCAGGAATCTACCTCTAAACTAGCTTGTTGGTCTTGTGGTTGGGACACTTGCCTGGTGATCCAAAGGTCGCGGGTTCGAATCTCAGCCCAGACTAGCAAGTAAGTCCTATTTTCATAGCACAAGCGTTTAGCTTAGTTTGAAAATAGTAAGAATATTGATGTGACACGTATTCCGTGTTCGCATCTCTATTTAAAAAAAAAAAAAAAAAAAGTATTGTGCCCCAGCTCTGTTTTACCCTTTTTACTCCCTTTATAATTAACTCGTGGCGTCTGCTTGCTTGCTTGCCGGCTTGCCGTCAAAAAAAACTTTGGATCGATTTTTGACCCTTTTCCCGTGATCCAATCGAGCTAAAACTTGGCAAGTAGACTCGTGGCGACGATCAAGAAGATCTATCAAATTTTCGTTAAAAAAAAATTAATAATTATAGTATAATTTCGGATTTTTAGAAATTTTATCGTTTTTTTTAAATTGGAATCATTAGAAAAGTTTGATTAGCAACGGCGGTCCGATAACGTCGCGGAATATTTTCTAAATTTGAATTACTCCGTCGGTATACATAATACGTACTTCACTACGAATGTCGAAAATCTAAATTGACTGACAAATGTTTTTAGAATTTAATCTTCAAAGCATGAAGTGTCTTATCAAAGCTCAAAACATCTGACATTTTAGAAATATATTAAATTACTGTAAGTTTAGTGTTATATTATATGTTTTAATTCGTCTTTAATTGTTGTTATATTTTACAAAGAAGGGGAGTGTAATAAAAACTTGGCTTTTATGGGTTACTTTTTTATCCATTATAATGTTTACAACTTTACCCTGTATAATGTGATTTCATTTATCCATTATTCACATATTTTTATTTCACAGTTATTCATGTTGAAAGTGTAAGTAGTTTTTAGTTGATGTGCCAGGTATGTAATGGTAATGTATTCACGCTGCCCAGTACGGGAGCAGTCTTCCGTTCAGCCCGGAGCACTCCGGAACTGGCGCTGGCGACCGACTTTTGGAAGAGACCTCAAACAGCCCGCCTCCAGGTCGTGCAGCCGACAGTCCCGGTGTCCCGGAACATCTCAATGTGGAGAGGATTTATCTCGGGATGTATTATGGAAATCTAAAAATTATTTAAAGTGACCAGGCCTGTACTTATTGTCTTTGGAAACGAACATTTTTTGAAGTGAATACTATTGTTAAGGGGTATAAAAGCCAAGATGGCAAAAAATAAAAATAAATGTTATGTTATGTTACCGAGGCTTGATAATGTAGAATGTACGGAATTCGATATTTTATAGGAAATATATCTCTATCCCTTTAAATAATGTTTCCGAATCACTTTTAATTAAAAGCAAAGGCAGCAATATCCTCTTCAATCAATCAACCCCCAAGGATGTGTCACGTAATAAAATGGCATATTTTTTAAAATAAAACACAAATCACTTTGTTTTCACCACTTTATTAGATTAAAAAATCTACATGTTTCGAGAACAACGTTCACTTCTTCAGGATTTTTGTGCATATTTTTTGTTGATTTTAGACTGAAACATTGAAAACTGAGGTGGCAATTATTTTTAAATATTATTTCCAATAAAATGTAGGTTTCATAGATTTTTATAATGTTTTTAGTTCCGTATTTTTAAGACAATGCATAAATATTTGTGTGCATTGCTGCGTTTTCGTGAATTAACATTGTAAATTCCTTTCATTATCAGTGAATTTGGAGTGTCCAAATCTGCATTCTCACTAGGATCAAAAAAATGAGCTATTAAATATATTTTATTAAATTAGGTATCATAATCAAAAAAAGCAGTCACAAAATGCCATCAAAACAACTTAAATTATTAGCATACTTTTTCAAGTTCAGATGTTTATGCACATAACCTTTATCTTGACAATCGTGAAAGTGACTTTTTTACTTTTAATAAAAAAAACTAAACCCTCATGAAAAATGCTTATATTTCATATTTAGTAAAGTACTGATATTTTTCAAATGAAAAAATAAACTGAATATTAAAAACTCTACAATTATTACAATTTTATTAACTATATATATATCATTTTATAAGTCGAAAGCCGCGACGCGAATTTTGACAGATGACAAATTAATAATATCAACAAAGATTTGGCGGTAAACTATATTTTCTTATTACTTTTCACTCTAGCAATATTCACAATCTCTATGACGCATTTTCATTTGATATTACATTCAGATTACCTGTCAGTCACCTATCTTGAAAGAGCACGATCCAATCAAGGAATACTTCGAATTTCAAACTTCTAAATTAATTGTGCAGCCTTAACGTAAAAAAAATGATTGAAAATACATTTTTTATTCTTTACACTGGTATTTATATGGTTACATAATTCTTTTATTTATCTTCTAAAATTTTATAGCATTTCCATCTTTAAGGTGCGCAAATACATTTATTTAAAGTAGGTACATGGTAACATTATGAAAGTAATTATTTAATATTTGTCCAGGGGTGGTGCAACAGCGCAGGTCGGTGTTTTAAATTGATTTAGCATTGCAGATATGTATAAATCATTCAATAATAAAAATGTTATTTATTTATTGACTAGCTGATTTTTGTTAATATTCTCGCGTCAGGTTATTTTACAAAAAACTTGCTCGTAATATCATATTATCACAGGATCGCGGCGATGGGAGATTAATGAAACACTAAAATAAATAACGTTTCATTTATTCAATAACATCGCTGAACACGAACTTTACTGGAGTAGTGTTCTTTAATGCACAATAATCACTCGTCTATGGAACACTTTATAAATATTCGCACGTCCTGGATCGCACTGTTGGACACTTGGTAGGTATTTCGCAATGTATTTCACTGGCCACACTGAATTGCCGCTTGTTCTCCATGGAATTACAAAAAACTGTTGCGTGTAGTATGCCGACCTTTAGAGAGGGAATGTTATTTCTCGAACTTTCGGGTATGATCGAATGACTTCGGAAGCTTTCCAGTAATTTCTAAATTTCTGTAAAACTTCCAGGATACTGTTAAATCCTCGATTACTTGTGAATCTTCCCTTTTGTACAGTCTCCAGATAATAAATTCGTTTTTTTTTTGGTTTGTGTCTTCTGGGGTATTTATGCCGAGTTTTTACGACGTTTCTGGCCGACGTTTCACAACACATCAGCCCTATGATGGACTCTGCAATGGAATCCGAAACGTAGGCCAAAAGGGTTGTAAAACTAACTAACTAACTACTAACTAACCATCACGCCGTTTCCCTGCAGGGGTAGGCAGAGAGGATTGAACGCCACACTCTTCTATCCTGGCACACCACTTTTGCTTCGGCCACATTCATACATCTTCTCATACACGTTCTACGATTGTTGCGGCTTTTAACAGGGCCATCCTCAAATACTTGTAGTACCTGATCGTGCCAGGTCTTTCGCGGACGCCCTCTATTCCTGTTGCCTTCAACATTCGCCTCATATATTTTCTTACGCCTCATATACCATCCTTTCCTCGTTCATACGTTCCACATGACCAAACCATCTCAGCACTCCTTTCTTTATTCTATCTACCACACTACAGCCAGCATTGCATTCACTTCTAATTTGTTCATTCCTCACTCTATCGACCAAAGATTTTCCACACAAGCGTCTTAGTGACCGCATTTCCACCGCATTCAGTCTACTTTCATTCCTCTTTTGCCAATTCCAAGCTTCACTTCCATACATAAGGGTTGGCACTAGAACGCCATTATGTACCGCTAGTCTTGCTTCTTTTGACAGATTCTTATTGGCCATAATTGCATTTAGTGCACCATTAACTTTGTTTCCCGCAGTTATTCTCCTTTCGATATCATTCTCAGCCTTGCCGTCTCTACTAAACATACTTCCCAAATACACAAACTCGTTGGTTGCAAAAAAATAAAAAATAAAAAAACACAAAACGTTCACTTGTTCTAAGCATTCGTTGTTTATAATTACATCACACTTAGTCACTCTTTCGTCTCTCTCGAATACCATCACTTTCGATTTGCTGACATTCATCAAAAGTTCACTCTGCATGCATACATCGGACATCCTGGATACCAAGCACTGCAGATCAGCTTCACTGTTAGCCACTAATACTGCATCGTCTGCGTATAGCAGACAGGATATGGTGAGTCCGTCCATTTTCGCTCCAACTTCTAGATCCTTCAGTTCTTTCATACAATTATCCATATACAGGTTGAAAAGCCATGGTGACATTACGCATCCCTGTTTGACACCTTTTGTAATATCAAACCATGATGTGAATGTCCCATTAATTCTCACGCAAGTACTACTTCCTTCGTATAGGGATGCAATTGCCTGTATGAGTTTACTCTTCACCCCATATTCAGACAAAACCTTCCATAACTTTCGTCTTATCACTCTGTCATACGCTTTTTGGAGATCCACAAAGGCACAAAAAAGTTTTTGGTTCTTTGCCAAAAACTTTTCGGTCATCTGGCGCAGTGAGAAAATCTGGTCCATGCATCCTCAATACCCCTGAAGACACAAACCAAAAGACTCTGAATGACCGTGAAAACCTTAGAGCATTCTTAATATACGTTGGTTCGATTTGTCTTATTCAATCAGTATTTTATTTACTTTTCAGAAGGCTTTCAACACAAACGTATGACCAACCTATTTGTGTGACAGAATTGTGCATAATTATGATACCGGCAAAGGGCACCTTATCTCACCTCATTATTGTTTTTTCTTTGTCTTCGTTGATTCTCAAACACGATATAATTCGTGACGACACGATTCTTTGCAGTTTAAGGTCTTCGGTGAAGCAGATTCCCGGAAAGTGATTAGTTTACTATATTCGTTTTACTTGTAGCACGCCTTGTGGTGGCTGTTCATGTCTCAGCACAGTCAAGGCTACAAATTTGCATAAAACCCCCTGCTTCAGAAACCTAAGGGCCGGTTATTTGATCAGCAGAACTAGAAAAGCTAGTCAAAGCATCGAGCATGTCATCATTTAGTCTGAGGGCCGGTTGTTTGGTCACGGTAATGGTAATCTTTGCATTTTTCACCAAACAACTCTTTTTTTTGCAAAAATCTATGCTTTTTTATAACTTTTCCTATTACCGGCTCTAAGAGTCGTACTTATTAATATTTTATGAATTGATACATTTGTCTCGAGATTGCCTGTAGGTACACGTTGATTCTTTTTTTCGATTTCTCTTGCAATAATATATTATGTTCTTTTTCCTCATAATAATAATAAATTATACTTTGAATATTCGTCGAGTATTTGGACATCTTATTATTCATCACATTGTAAGAATCGAAAGAGTGTAGAAAAAGTTTTTAGATATTATGTCCTACCGATAAGGTTGTCAACCTTTATTGGAAGAAATAAAGTATATCTGATTTCAAAGGAGGTAAATAAGAGTACGGACTTTATTTCAAATTTTTGAAAAGGTATTTTTTGCTACTTTTTGCAAAACATAACAATTTTTCATTGTTTTTAAAATAATTGTATGCATAAAATAATAGGTATGCATCACATATGCGTGACTGGTACTAGTATAGTAAACGGTGTGTAAAAAAGGGTATTTTAGCGTCCTCTATTAGTGTTATAGATTATAGAGTACTACTTGATATAGAGTACAATACTTTATTTTGGGTATGGTTGGCAACTCTACCTACCGACGTGGTCAACACAGAAGTCTTCAGCTACGAACATCGTCTTGCCCTTTCAAAAAGCACAAACTAGAGTCCCGATGGAAAATATCCGACCATGTCGTGCTACACAATATTCTCAGTGGAACTCTCGATTCTCTTTTTTTATCTGACATATATTTGCATGTTGAACCCCATTTAAGAAACCCGGAGTTCTTCGGAATAAGTCAGCATCCTAATAATGTTGGTCATTTTTCTCCCATCACCGAAATGTGTCGTACATACTACATCTGATGTGCTGAACCTAACATTGATGCTGATATTCTTACATGTCATCATTCAAAAAGTCACTCCTACGCAACATTCATTTTCTTGACAATAACCTGAACCCATAGAACAAATAAAATCAATTGTTTATTTATTTACATATTCTTATAATATTCGAGTATATTATATGCATGTTACTAGAGCAGGCCGAAGACACTTGTAATTGCGATAGTTGTCTGAGTTTTAGGGCTTGTTCAGACACAGCGGGAACCGTGCCGTTTCAGAATCGCATGAAATCCGTGCGGGTCTCATTTACCTAGGTTTGTATGTGATCGTTCAGACACAACCGTGCGGTTAGTCAACCGCTGCGGTGCCCGCAACCCAACCGCTAGAAAATAGACCTGCACGGCGCCCGCACGATCCTATTACTATGGGGCCTTACGAGAGCGTTCAGTCGCGTTGCGGGCACCGCACGGTTCCATGTCACAACAGGAGCACGCGTGGATTATATTCTCTTTTCTATGGTTATGGATCGCTTTGACATTGAATTTTTTATTGATGAAGTGGAGAAAAGACCTGTAATATGGTAGAAAAGACCTGTAATAGTATGAGGATTACTCAAATATGCCAAGAACCAAGCTTGGCAGGAGTTGGTGGAGATATTTGGAAATGGTGGAAAAAAAGAGTATTTTAGAGAAGTAGGTTCACCAACTCACCATTCACCAAAAATGAACTGACAGAATGATATTTATGTGTCTTGCCATGGAAGACGGCCGTCGCTAACAAAGTAATGAGCGAATATATCTCTGATATTCAAAGATGGAGAACGGCAGCAGAACTGTCAAACTGACGTTTATTTTCGCGCGCACAATCGCTTATTAACCGCGGCTGTATGAACAGATGACACAAATCGCATGTTTTGAAACGCGATTCTGAAACTGAACGGTTCCCGCTGTGTCTGAACAAGCCCTTAAAGAATAATGTATTGAAATTTATTGCTTCAGAGGTAAGTTTGTAGAACTGTAAAACAATTGTTTTTATTTCAATATAATATGTAATGCTGTGCATTCGTAGGTAGGTACCTACCAAGTATTTGACAACCCAAAAGTAATTTTTATTTGCTTTCAAAACCCTTAAAAGCTTCGAAAGTGTGAAGTAACCCGTCAATAATACTGGTGTCTTAAAACAAATACCGCTAAATAGCACAGAGCAATCATAATTAAATAATTCCTCAAAATCACAAATGTCATGTTGCTACGGACAGAATTGAAATTGAAACATAATAAATATTTTACCATCTGTTTTGGTGTCAAAATACGCCATCTATACATATAATGTGGAAGTTTATGGGTCGTAATTGGTGCATTTCTGCGCTAAATTTTATTGTTCAATTAAACACCGACATTTTTTATAGTTCACCTAAACATCAACAGATGGAGATACGGAGACCATGGCTCATAGAATAAAGAATACAGCTAATTGAAAAATAATAGTTTTTATATCCAATATTGATATTTTTTCAGTAGGTAATAGATTTTTTCGTGTAATTAATTATCCTACTAATTAAATAAGTAAAATATTAATAGTTGAAAGCAGTTATTAAAATTGTTAAAGTGGGTCACCATGAATTAAAGGAATTATTGAATTATTAAGGAAATTGAATATATTAGGAAAATTAGTCGCAGCCGATTGTTTCTCAGAATACCGGCAACTAGGTAGGTACGTAGGTTTAAACATCGAAAAAAAATCAAAATTTTTAAATTTAATATATACGTCCTTTCCAACATCAAATTATATATGTATATTTAAAACATTATAAGGCCTGAAATATCGGATTTAATTTTTTTACATAAATCGGGTATTTATTCCACGAAAAATATTTTTAATTAAAATGTTGTTTTGTTCAATGATATAAATACGTCAATGGTTTTGTTGTTATTATTTAAAACAGAAACAAAACTCGTTGTTGACAACGAACGATCTTCTCGTATTTCGTGAGGAACTTGGGTTGAGAATTTTGAAAAGCACCAGGACTCCAGAACCCAGAACCCTCCACATTTGTTGTTCCCTATTCCAACGCAGAATGCGCTGGCGGCGGCGATATCGAACACTAGAAAGAGACAAACCGAATATATACACGTCTCACTAAGAACATAGAGAATAAAATCTTTTTCCATCAACAACTTTGCGCGCGCGTCATTTAAGAGTACATACAATATTTATAAAGACCAAAGTAAATGTAAAATTTGTCTGTAAGTGTTGTAAAAAAAATCGGCATCTCTTTGTCAGATTGTAACGCTTGGGAAGTTAGTAGGTTACTAGCTGTAAATCGTCAAAAATGACAGTAGGTACTTTTACATGTCGGTTCCTAAAAAATGAGTATTTATATATATATACACATTTTTTTTATGTTTATGGCGTGAACTTTGTGGTTGGACATAATTATTAACCAATTAAATAACATTATATTGACCACTTTGAGTAACTCCTACGTCTACCGGCTTCGATAGTACTGTATCTTCGTCAGGACGGACGCATACTAACTATCCATTAGGCGTCTGATACACAAGCTTCTTTAGTGGCACGTGAGCATGCGCAGTATCGACTTTGACAGTGGCATGCTTATTAGTGGCATGTGTGTACGCACATTGCTAGAAATGAGCATGCCACCTAGTGGCATGCTCAAAAATCAACCGCCGGTTGATTTATAAGCATGCCACTGTCATTCACCATAGAGAAGGGGTATCTTTGGAGCATGTGTGAACAGACTTGCTTATTTATGAGCATGCTTATGTCATTCGCGGCTAGTATTATCGATGCGATCTTCTCAAACATTACTTTTCGTGACTTATTATAGGAATCACGAATGTCTGCGGAATACTCGGTCACCGTTGTGTAAAAATAATATAGTGAGAAATAATGTTTACGAAACTTTATTAATAGGCATGAATGATTCAAATCTTACAATAAAAATTATATAAACTAAAATCAAAAATGTGCGGATGGAAACTCGGGAACTTTTTTGATGTATTGGTTCACTTGAATTTTCTATTTCAGTTTGCAATGTTTCCATTTTGAACAAGAGCGTCTCTATTCTATGACAAGAGCATGCCACTAATAAGCATGTTTGTTTGATTGTTAGCTTTGGGCATGCTTATTTATGAGCATGCCACTAATAAGCATGCCAGTAATGAGCAAGTGTGTACAGTTGTTAGGGCGTGCTTATTAGTGGCATGCTCATTAGCATGCCAGTAAAGAAGCATGTGTATCTGTACCTTTACATACTTATTTTAGCAAATAAATCAATTTTGAACAGGGGCGTGGCTACAATTATGGTGGGGGTAATTGACAAGCGACAAAAAATGGGGAAACGGGCTATTGTATTGGCTTTAGTGTTCAGGCCTTTTTTGATTTCTAATCTAATCTAATCTAAGGCCTCTATTGTTTACACGTAGAATGTCGATACCGTTTTCTTTTTTTAACGTGTTGCATATTTCTAAAAGGTGGTTCGCGAACCATTTTTTAAAAACAGTAGTCAATTTGTGATTTTTTGTTTTAGCCAATCAGTTTAAATATTCCCTGAATGGAAAACCTTTATAGGATTTTTAACAAAAATACGTACTGCTCAAGAAACTCATATTTTAAATAAATATAGTCGCCTAAATTATGAGTCGAAAATATTCAAGCAACTTTGTCATAATATCATTTTGCGTTTTTTTGCAATTAATTATTTTCAGTTCAATTTTATTTACTATAAAACGTTTCACTGTCATTAAAGTAACTTACATGGAGTATTAAATTCATTCGATTTTAAAGTAGTATAAAATGATTTAATCCTTGCAAATATTTTAATTAGAATTTGTTGAATGCATATGCATATATGAATAAAAACATTGCATTCACACGAAATATTGTTTTGATTTGTTTTGAGTGATTGAAAAATTGTTTTGAGCAGTGCGATTATTAGAGTCATCGCTTCTATTTTACCGCACACAATACACATGCTCACAATAGCGTGTGCGCGTATTTATATAGGTACATCAATCATGCAGACCCTGAATGGAGAACCTCATATTTTGTTTCACGTCAATCGTCATAATTTTTAAAATAGTTTTCTAAAGATCGACTTACTACCCAGTTATCAATAATCATCGTATCTATATGGGAAAGAATCGTTGACAACGGCAACAATTGAGTGTGCTACTGCACGCCATGCAAAACATCTAAAAACACATTCATCCGTATTCTGAAAATAACAATGTCTGGATCTTTAAGATCTTTATCCCAACACTTAATATACGATAATAAAAATAAAAATGTCCAGAGCGGATTTTGTAATTCTACGGCTCAAATACACTGTATTAAAAGATGATATAAGAAAGATTGTTTCTTACAAACGTATTAATTCCTTCATGCACAGCGTCCAGATGAAATATCATGGCTAAACTTGTCATGACCGCGTTACCGCGTATTCAAATCTTCCCATCATGACATTTGACAGATAACAATTTATATCTTTCTCCCTCCCTCTATGTCTATCTCATGTAGAAACTTACAGAAACAAATACCGACGTAAAGCTATGTCTCGTTTATTTTTAATTTTTATTATCGTCTATTAAGTGTTGGGATAAAGATCTTAAATATCCAGATATTGTTATTTTCAGAATCGGGCCGATTAAAAGACATACTAAAGAAAAATAAACAAATTAAATATTTAAGAAATTCGACTAATTTTATTCAGTCTCCTCACTAGATAAAAAAGAGATTATTAATAAATTTATAGATTCATCTCAAATAAACATTATTTTTTTGGGAATTTATATTTGTACGCTTCATTTGTCGGATTACCTTTGTCGGTACGTTTCACGAAACCGTATTTCAACCACGGCCAAACTTACATCCGTGTAACTTCGCAACGAGCGGTCCTCTCCGCTAGGGGTGAATGTCAGTGGTAGGGATGATGTACGAGCGGGCGATGTAACCGACCGACGTCACTATGTATTCGTCTCTCTCGTCCTGTAGCATTTTTACAGACGGAGAGCGTATCTGTCAGAGGGCGGTCTCGCGTCGCCTCCGCTCCAGAAATAATCTCCCTGCCGCATTCTAGTTGCGTGCATCGCGCGCTGCTCCGCGAGTATAGTTCACCAGCTGCAGGTGGCGACCCGGGATGAACCGGACCGCGAATCCTCGCCTCGCGACTCAGTGATCATTGTTCCCGACAGCCGTTCCTTTCAAATATTTCGGCGGGGCTGTCGCGTTATCGAATATTCACCGCGGCGCTCGCTCGTCATCACAGACCAGTTCAGTGCGGACGGACGGTGGCTCGTGTTCTTCCGAGGCAGCCGCGGATCTATTTGTGAATCTAGGCTTTGTTGCCAAAACTACCCCCGTGGTCGCTGTGTTTATTTTTTATCATGCCGGACGCGCGTCTCCCTGGCGCGGCGCTCGCTCGGGCCGCGCGCTCCCGTGTAGCCGAGGTAAGTCGACTATTGTCCGTGCCAACGCCAACTCTATCGCTCGTTTGATAACTTTTCCCGTATTGGAATCCGCCGAATGAAATCAATGTCATAACACTGTGTAATTTCCGTCTTAGATAGTGAGCATGTATATCTATTGATTTTTCACAAAACAAATGCGGAATTCAGCGACTCGGCTGAAATATTTCGCGCTGTCAAAATTTTAAATGAAATATTAATTATGATAACAAATATACCGTTGCCCGGGTATCGTTTGACAGATGCTGTGTATTAGTGTAACGCGATGTAGTAATAGTTATATAAGTATAAATTTAATACTTTTCCTTCTACAAATTCTAATATTTAATACTACATAATATGATATTTGAGTTGCCTATTCTTCAATTAAAAAATAAAACGCCTTTGTGTGTAGCTGCGTAAACGACGCGTAAAATAATATTCTTCGACAAGATTCAACTAATTATCGTATATTTAGTGTAGATATTTGATAGGATGATGTTTGGATAATCTCCAATGGCACTGTTCTATCAAGTCTATTTTTGGCAGATTAATGTGATGTGTAATAGTATATTTATAAAGATAAAGAAAAGTATACCCAATGGGCAATATATATTTATTATAAAAGAAAATTTGTTTTCATATTATATTGATTAAATCAAATGTCAGGCCTGGACGGTAGGCACCGATAGGTATATTTGTTGCACGTGTCATCTGGACTAGGCCTATTCTGTATTATAGCAGAAAGGGTTTTCATGGACAAAATATATTCATTCAAAAGAGAGTATACGAAGATAATATTATGTATTTTTATAAAATCAGCGGTGTAAATAAAAAAAATGGAACCTAATGCAAAACGGTTTAAAGGCCGGACTAATTACTTAAAAAATAAATTTAAAAAGGTTTTTTTTATGAATGATCTTCTTTTTTTTTTATTTTTTTTATTTTCGTTTATTGGTTTTCTTACAGCCATATAATTAATCAATCTTGAAAAAAAACAATAATTGATGTACAGAGTTTTGGGCCAATTACAAGAAAACACATATATACAATCGATAAAAAAATAAGAAAAAACATGTCCAATAGTGAGTTTGTGTGAGTGTGTGTATTTGTGTGTTTATTTATTTATTTATTTATTTTAAAACAATCTTAAAAAATTTCCACTGAATTTAAAAATTTACTTTAACATACATTAATAGCGAATGGAGAGGGTGGAGGGGAATGTGGGACGGGAGTAGAAGGGAAGATATAATGTACAAATTAGTTTTCAATAAAGCCTCGCATATTGTTCCCAAAATACTTCGAATTTAAGCACTGTTCTGTAAACATTTTTTATTATTAATTTTTCTTTTTTCCTCTCTGAATCTTTTTCCTTTGTTGGTCGCAAGTACACTGAAATTAAATAAAATGATACATACATGACATACGTGTATAGCTTTTGGTTCCCCCGAATCCATGGGTCGTGCAGTTTTTTTTAAAAATTTATCTTCGGTCACCGGGGTTCCCACCGACTAGGGGTTTTGTGTTTTTCACATGTTTTTGTGAAGCACGTAAAAATCCGTCTTTAGAATTTTATAAACCGTTTCTTATGAATTTTTAAAATTATCGGTACCTACACTATTACCAATCTCTTAAATTAACAGCCTCTATCTAACGTGGGCCCCAATGCACTGTACTGCCTACATTGCTGTAGATACGCCAATGGATAAAGTTAGATAGGTATTAAACCTTTTTGTGAAGCAAATCACAATTGTATAACATTGTAATGCCGTCAATTTTGCCGTTTGACAGGTTTGAAATGAATGAATTCAACCAATCAAAAAGCCCTAAAACGTAAACAAACGTTAAGTTTCCACAATTTGTGAATAACTTAAGGTTTCTTTACGTTTTAGAGTTTTCTGATCGATTGAATTCATTAATTTCAAACTTGTTAAACTTAAACGATAAATTGACGGCATTACAATGTTATATAATAACTGTCAAGATACCGAAATAGCAATATTGCTTATTTCAGAATACAGCCGATTATTTGGGAACTAAGAATGGGAGAGCAAATTTGCTTTTAACTACAATTCCAAGATGTTTACGCTTATTATTATAAATCTATTGTTTCGGAGGTTAGTTTAAAGAATTAAGGTTGTTATTACGGTCGTTAGACATATTTAACTATAACTGGTTGCTGAAATTTTATACGAACCGTTTGTTTTTCCAAGAGACGATTTTCGACGTTTCATTGAATTCTTATTCAACGTCACCGTCGACATAACTAGTACATATCGCTCACTGGCGACCTCTATCGTAGAAGAAGTGAACACTACAATAATTTACGCCCTCGAAAGCATTAATGAGTCCGCCCTTTACGTCCGCGGGTACAGGTCGTCCTCCTGATGACGTTGAATAAGAATTCAACGAAACGTCGAGAATCGTCTCTCGGAATAACATACGGTTCGTATAAAACATCCGCCACCAGTAAAGTTAAATAAGTTAATAGAACTCCATAATCACACATACGGAAATAAAACTTGTTTTTAAACTCTACATTTTTAATTTTGTGAGGGCATTATCATTCTATAATGGCTTCATAAGGCGTCTCAAAAAATTAAAAATGTAGAATTTAAAAACAAGCGTTTTTGTGTCTTATTATTATAGTTAGCTCTAAGGGTCTTTCAAGTCTGTGACTAACCGCATAACCGTCCTTCAAACCTTTCTTGAACTGTGCCCGAATTTTTGGGCCTCAGTGCATTTTTTTAACATTATCTGACAACGATCTAGATATTTGTAATTATACTTTCTCAATATTTTAGGTCCCTATCTGATCAAAGTGGTTTTGGGGTGCAACCTCATTGCGAAGCGGACATTCAATATATTACAGTAAATCTAACCTTTCTGCAAGGTCAGGTAAACAGTCTGAATTGAATACAGCCCCGGACCTGATGGTACTTACCATTGTTCCTACACCTTGCTGCTCCAGTACTGTCCTTCCGCTCAGTTTACTGCGCACTAAACCTCTTAATGAAGGTATTTTTCCGGACTAGGGGAACTCCTATATTCAAATCTGGTTAAAAAATACACTTAAGAATTATAGACCGTGGTCGGTGGACGATTTAAACGCAATGCAAAGCAACGAGCGAGAGCAAGACAAAACGTCTCCGTTTATTTCTCTCTCATCTCTCGCTGTCGACTTGTAGATGCCATAGACGGCTCGACGGGTAATTTCATTTCAACTCTAAAGTACACTACCATAGAGAGCAGATCTGTGTACACGAACTATGACTAGAGATTTGAAATTTGAATACATGCGTATGGCGAGATAGGCTTAATAAGCTATTATTTATTATATTTTTACTTGATTTTTTGTGATGTCACGTGCGACGATTCGGTGAATTCCTAATTTTACGCTGTATAAAATAAAACAATTCTGTTTAATTATTTTATTTTTATTGAACTAATTTTTACTGCTTACACCTGATATTGTTGTGTACACCTACTTCTTTCTTTTTATAGATAGAACGAAAGTATATAAACAATATTAAACACCCTGTAATTGCTTAACAAATAAATAATAAAATATTTCTTTTTACTTAGCCAGTTAGCGGTTTTACTTTCCCTCGACTATCTTCCTTCGAACTTTCTTTAAATTTTTAAAATGAACGTCATAAAAATAGCCACCGGTTGACTCGTCGAGAAGCGTCGCGTTGAACCGTAGACAGTTGACCATCGTCCCGATGTTTAGATAGAACGTCCGCGACGTCCTCGTAACGAAGTTGACGCGTCAACTAGTTGACGAATTCAACTAGTTGATCGTCTCGTCGATGGATGGACGTGGACGGTCTCGTTTCGTCGACGGTAAATACGTCGACGACCCGTCCCTACCCCCAACCATACTAATTCCTCGCTGGGCGGTCTACTCTATTGTCTGTTCCCTTACCAATCATTGTGCCCTGTCTTCAATACACCAACTTGCGCAAACTGATGTCATTTAAACAGACTACAGTAAGCAGTCACATTTTATTTGACAAATTGATAAAAATAAGAATCATGGAAACCTGCTAAGGGCTAGATCAATGATAATGGTAGTAATAGTTAAGCCTAAAGCGTAGATTTTTACGAATACAGGTTGTTTGATTGGTGAAAAACGCAAAAATCTATTTTTCTCGCCTAACTGATCAATAACTGGCTCTTAATGTGCAAAATGCTAACTCAACTTTTGGTTAAAAATGACTGGGCCTGTTGTATCAACATGGTTTAAATATTAGGTCCTTACATATGAAATTGGCGTTTAGTATGGGAGGAACATAAAGCCGATTTTTTTTTATTGTAATATATTTATTTAATCAAAGTATGTACCATTGCTATCTATGCACTTTTGCCATCTCATAGGTAGTTCATCGATCCCTTTACTAAGAAAACCATTCGGACGGGAATCAATAAAATCTTTGAAGGCGGTTTGGACTGCCCCATCGGAGTTGAATTTTTTCCTTTGCAAGAAGTTATCCAAATTTCGAAAAAAATGGTAATCTGTTGGGGCAAGGTCCGGAGAGTACGGTGGATGTCTTAGACATTCCAATTGAAGCTCCTCTAATTTGGTAGCCGTCTGTTGTGCAGTGTGTGGTCTAGCGTTATCATGAAGCAGCAGTGGCCTAGAGCGATTAACCAGCCTCGGTTGTTTAGCAGCTAGCTTTTCCATCATGGTTTGCAGTTGCTGACAATAGACATCTGCCGTAATCGTCTGGCCAGATTTAAGAAAGTGAACGACACCAGCACTAGTCCACCAAACGCTCACAAGTAACTTTTTTGGAGTCAATTTTCGCTTGGGGCATGGTTTGGCTGGTTCGGCAGGGTTCAGCCATTGCGATGAGCGCTTCCGATTATCGTACAGGATCCACTTTTCATCACAGGTAATGATTCGATTTAAAATCCCTTCATTATTGTGCCGGTTGAGTAATGCAACGCAGCAGTCAACGCGCGTTTGTTGATTTGCTTCACTCAATTCGTGAGGTACCCACCTTTCAAGCTTTTTCACCTTACCAATTTGCTTCAAGTGGATTAAAACAGTTTTATCACTAACACCGCAGCCTGCAGCTAACTCGGATGTGGTTTGCGATGGATCCGCTTCCACAATAGCCTTCAATTCTTCATAATCAACTTTGGTCTCCGGCCGTCCACGGGGCTTGTTCTGCAGGTCGAAATTTCCAGAACGAAAACGTTGGAACCAAAAACGCACTGTGTTTTCTTTTGCGGCACCGTCGCCATACACATCATTAATCCTTCGAGCCGTTTCTGCAGCACTGGTGCCACGGTGGAACTCGTACTCGTAAATAACGCGATATTTCAAGTTTTTCATTTTGTAAACTGAGTGACGCAAAGAAAAAAACAATTGAGGAAAAAACAAATGAATTATAATTTTCAAAACACAAATACATGAGTAAATAGCTGTATAAATTTGGATTTGGAATTCCTAACCAAAGAGAAGATATTTGAGATCAAATTTGCCAGTACGGCAAAACGCCAATTTCATATGTAAGGACCTAATAGTAAGCGTTATTTTAAAGCTTAAATTTTTGTGTTTTCCATCAATCAAACAATCCGTTTTCGTAAAAATATACGCTTTAAATGAACTGTAAGTTGATGAAACCTGTTCGAGGTGGCTTATAGTATATATAAAAATGTGGTCGTCTAAAGCAACGGTCAACTTTAGGATCTCGCGGACCACTATTTGAAATCCCTAAATCCTTGAATCAAAAGGATTTTTTAGTGTTAAATACATTGAGAAAATTTTTCTCGTGGACCACCACTTTGGCGACCGCTGCAGCATTTGAAAAAAAAACCGACCTGCAAACACTTAGCGCTTGTTCAGACACAGCGGGAACCGTTTAGTTTCAGAATCGCGTTTCAAAACACGCGATTTGTGTCATCTGTTCACACAGCCGCGGTTAATAAGCGATTTGTGCGCGCGAAAATAAACGTCAGTGTGACAGTTCTGGTGCCGTTCTCCATCTTTGAATATCAGAGATATATTCGCTCATTACTTTGTTAACGACGGCCGTGTTCCATGGCAAGACACATAAATATCATTCTGTCAGTTCATTTTTGGTGAATAAATACCTACTTCTCTAAAATACTCTTTTTTTCCACCATTTCCAAATATCTCCACCAACTCCTGCCAAGCTTGGTTCTTGGCATATTTGAGTAATCCTCACACTGAAGATCCTATATTACAGGTCTTTTCTCCACTTCATCAATAAAAAATTCAGTGTCAAAGCGATCCATAACCATAGAAAAGAGAATATAATCCACGCGTGCTCCTGTTATGACATCGAACCGTGCGGTGCCCGCAAAGCGACTGAACGCTCTCGTAAGACCCCATAGTAATAGGATCGTGCGGGCGCCGTGCGGGTCTATTTTCTAGCGGTTGGGTTGCGGGCACCGCAGCTGTTGACTAACCGCACGGTTGTGTCTGAACGATCACATACAAACCTGGGTAAATGAGACCCGTACGGATCTCATGCGATTCTGAAACGGCACGGTTCCCGCTGTGTCTGAACAAGCGCTTATTATTAAAAGTACTATTACGCATTTGTTCGTAGTGACTTAGAGTGTGCATCTCAGGTCGGAAACGCGCAAAGAGTACATTGCGAGATTAGAAAAATACATAACTGGTTTCTACACTACTACAATGCTAGTTCTGGTATGTCTTATTTTTCGACCTTCATACGATAACCCTGGGACATCGAGGAGCGCGCGCTGCTATAATTACTTTTTATCTAGATGTATTATAGATGTTTCAAGAGACAAAGCTATTTTTATATGGGAAAGTAGGTATGGAAGTCTTTTTGGGTATTCATAGGGCTTACGACCTATTGTACGGCTAGCTTAAGTGATCACTTTATACAATGCAACGTTCACACAAATTCCACCCATGATAAACTACTCCATCTATAAAAAAATTTGGAAGTTGTATATATGTTTAATTCGCTTATATTCGAGTTGTATTTTTGCTACCGCCATCTCTGGTCGAAATTTGTTATTCTCATAAACCATTACAGACGTCGTAAATGGACCCACGATTCCGGTTCAACAAATAAAACAAATCATTCGCCGATTGATTTTCAATTAGTATTGCTCCAAAAATATAGAATGTTTTTGTTTATGTATATACTGGTAGTACGGATCGATTGATTTATATTTTTGATTGTTGCGAAGTTACGGTGTTCACTTGGTAAATGAAATATAAAATATCGAATACTATCGTAATATCGTAACTAACCGCAAGAGCGCGAGGAAAATTTCACTCAGAAATAGAGTTAAGCCATGTATTCACTAGGGGACAAATTGTCCC
>JADDOH010015773.1:0-13455 GCA_016648135.1 Agrypnia vestita | reverse complement strand
TTTTTTTCGAAATTTGGATAACTTCTTGCAAAGGAAAAAAATTCAACTCCGATGGGGCAGTCCAAACCGCCTTCAAAGATTTTATTGATTCCCGTCCGAATGGTTTTTTTAGTAAAGGGATCGATGAACTACCTATGAGATGGCAAAAGTGCATAGATAGCAATGGTACATACTTTGATTAAATAAATATATTATAATAAAAAAAAATCGGCTTTATGTTCCTCCCATACTAAACGTCAATTTCATATGTAAGGACCTAATATTTAAAGCATTAACTTTGTGGTTAGACATAATAACAGAATGTTAGTAAACTTAGTAAAAACCACTACCAGATTTATGGTCTACCGGTTTCGAGACGTACCCGTCTCTTCGTCAGGACCAACACCACACAACATTCACAACACTATACACCCCAACCATAGTATTGTTAAACTATCACCACTATTGTTCACATGCGTGTTAATCTTTTCAGAGACAAGCATAATCATAATCAGCGCATGCTTGTATCTGACAAGATTAACACGGGTATCTTTCGAAACCGGTAGACCGTAAATCTGGTAGTGGTTTTTACTAAGTTTGCTAACATTCTGTTAGTTTGCAATGATTTTATTTATTATATACCTAATATTCATTTTGAGTGTTTCATTCGCATCCAACCGCCACGACCTCATGACAGTAAATTAGATTTAACTGTATACACGACTATATAATTCAATTTAATTTTCTTGAATAAGTCTAGGTCGTCGCTGCACAGTATTGTATTTATGCTGAAGAATGTCTCCCGCTTCCATAAACTTCATTTTGTTCCCTCACCCTTGCTGCTCGGGCTGCCAGCTCGCGACATATTTAAGGCTCACGGGGATGAATAATACAAGAGAACGACAACGGTGGTCCCGGCTTATGAGACAGGGTGAGGTGGTCTAATCAGATGTGGTAACAGCAAAGTCGGAAGGAAAATTTGCGGTTTAATGCTTCTACCTGGACAAGAAAACTTTACCTTATCTACAGGTGCTGGACGGAGTAAAGACTAGATGAGTAGATGGAGCATGAATGGAGCACAAACTGAATGTGTTATCTCAGTGTGCAATCGCCTTTACCTCGATCCCTTTCATTTCTACGCTGGATATCCTGCATTCTTTTTAACTAATGCTTTTTATGGTTTATATGTTTAGCTTGTTAAAATTAATTTAATTTAAATAAATATTATTATTAAGACATTTAAGAATAAATTAAATACTATGTTTTAAACCACTTTATCGCTATATATTTGTCAACTAGTTTCGATTGGACTCAATCTTCTTCAGGACAATAATATTATCCTATATAATATTGTCCTGAAGAAGGTTGAGTCCAACCGAAACTAGTTGACAAATATATAGCGATTAAGTGGTTTAAAACATAGTATTTAATTTATTCTTAAATGTCTTATAATGTCAAGCCACAAAGTGTTTTCTTGCTTTGAAAAATTATTATTTTTAAGTTCTGCGGGTTAAGTTATTTTAAATGTGATAGCTCTTTCGGCTTGTAAGGCCGTTATCAAACAGTGGATACACCACGTATAATCGACTTATTTATAAGGTTAAAGTTACCACTTCCTCTTTGGATAATTATATGTTTTTGGTGAAGCCCTATATTATGATTCTCTTTTCCTAGGCACTTATCGTTAAAGATTCCCCGGTATATAAAATTCATTATTTACACTTATTTTTGTTAAAAAACATTTGGAGTTAAATTAATATATCAATTTCAATCACTGTTCATTGGCTGCTGGATGAAGGCCTTCAGGTTGGAATAGATTAGGTTTCTTTAGATGGGGTTAGGTTAGTATTACTTTCTGATGTTTTTTTTAATACTGGCTATCGTTATTTATTTAAAAATTAACGCCCAATAGGGCTTTTACAATAGATAGGTAAGTGTACATAATGAGAATATATAGATAGTTTTAAGAGAAAAAAACAATAACATGTTATTATATTAACCCTTTTTTTATAACATTTAACCCTATAAAATGCAACAATATTATTATAACAACGCTGTTTTGCAACACTGCGGATTTGATACTTTTAATAACGCGCCACCTACAGACATTATACTAAATAAAAAATTTTCCTCCTCTCGAATAAAAAATGTCGGTGCACGAATTATATTCAAATCAAGTACATGTCTAATTAATTTTGCCCATTCATCCCGTTTCCTTTTGCAAGCTAAGGGATGGCCGCTGAATGGCGCCTCCCAACCCTGAAGATGGGTCGCGCAGATAGCCGAAACGCTCCTCGCTAAGGCTGCGAGGCAGCGGAAGCGAGATCGGCAGATAGGGGAAGGTGAATGGATTGGAGGGTCGGAGGTGAGAACGGAGGGGAAACTAATTTGCGGCCATTGAAGGATGAATTTGTTTGGACGTAGAAAGCGGGGGCAAGTACATTACAGAAAACATTATTATTATCGTCGCTGTTTATGTACTCATTTTTTACTTATTCAGTTATATTTTTGTATCTTTATTATTTACATTTATGGCGCCTTTTTTATATTCATTAAAATCCTGGGGCGTGCAGTGAGAACAAGAAGCATGAAAAATATTCGACTGTGTAAACCCATTCACTGCTATCATCTAGGCTCAAATAGGTTAAAAAAAAGAATTGGCAGATTAAAAAAAAACTAATGTAATCTTTCCATTGCATATTAAGATTTTCACAAACATAAATAAAATACATTCGGGTAATAGAATATGTGTATTCCTCGCAGAATATCACAGGAATATGAACACGGATTACGAGTCACATCAAAATTTTTACTATTTTCAAACTATGCTAAAAGCTTGTTCTATGAAGATAGGTCTAACTTTCCAGTGTCCTTGAATGGGGCAAAAAATAATATATTAAAAAAAAATTATCACACAAATTAAATAAAACAATTTTAAGTACATCTCACGTGAATTTAAATTTGTGATACGAATCGACTAAGAAGTAGCCACAACGTACAGAAAATAACAAAAATCTTCTAGGATTAAAAAAATTACTCTGAGCTTGTAAACTTTGAAACATACCTAAATGAAAAGGTTAAACTAAATAATCTTAAAAAGTAAAATGTTTTAGTAAATAAGTCGCCCTTCACTGAAAAAAAAAAAACGTTTTTACTTGAAAAGATTTCGTTTGGAACGAAATCTATAAACTAATATATAAAGAGGTAAAATTTGTGAGTTTGAAAATTTGGATGTAGAAGGTAATATCCGGAACTACTCATCCGATTTCAAAAATTATTTCACTAATATTTAAAATGGATTTTGAGTAGTTATAGGTTATATACTATCCAGTTAAATAAAAGGGCTTTTCGTGGTGAAAACGGTCAAGCGAATGCGTTTCATACAAACGCTGCCTTAACAGTAAGAAATAAATGAACGCTTTTAATAGAAAAGTTGTAGAACTTAAAAAGGCCTTTAAAAAATTAAAAAAGACATATATCTATATGTTAAGGTTAATTTATAAATTGATTAAACATGAATAATTTATATATTTAAAATTAATTTTAATCTGTCGGGGATAATTTTAAAAGGCAATGTTAAATTCTTATCAAATTAATTTGCTAATCGCCAGGAAAATTTTATGTAGATAAAAATTGCTTTTTACACAACATTGTTTTGACGAGTCGTTTAGATTATGTTGATTTTTCACTGATTGTATATAGTCTCAAACTGAATTCCACGCGAAAAAAGCTGCGAGCACAGCTAGTTTATAAATAAAATAATAAAATACAACGTCAATTATAAAAAAATACATTTTATCTACTGGGGAATTTAATTATGTAAGCAAGAGCAGTATGTATATGCGCGAGGGGGGACATTCCACCACAACTCCATCCCCTCGCCTGAAAAAGGGGTTAATTCATTCATCTCAGTATAATTGTATACCTTATGGTAGATATCAATTAAGCAAACGACGTTTCGGAAGAGTTATTAAACCGTTTATGCATAATCGACATAATAATTTGCACAAAATTAGATACAACATTCAGTATTTTTTTTTCCACATCCACTTTACATTTGTAATTAACGGTAAATGTTTAACCCCGGTTGAAAATTGAGGATTCTCCCCGCAAAACCAAACTTCTTCACATCCGATTGCATCCAAACACGACAAGTGCACCCCCTTCCCCTCCCCCGCCGACCCTGCTCACAGCCTCACGAGTAAATCACGCCTGGAGCAGCATTACCTCAGCCTGTTCCCTAAACAGCTTCCTCCCTCTCCGTGTAGCTCGCATCCCTTGCCTTAATTAAAGATGTTGTGTTGTTTCTATTTTATTTAAATCTATATTTTGTCTATTGTGTGATTGAATTGTATGTGTCTATTTTGTCTTTAAGTAAAAAAACTTAAAAACTCGTTTTAGGTAGTCTTTGGTCAATTTTCTTGAGCTGAATCTTACTCCATATTAATTAAATACCACTGCTTTTTTTACTTCCTTTCTTTTAACTCGTGGCATCTGCTTGCTTACGAAAGAACTTTGGATCGATTTTTAACCCTTTTTCCGTGATCCAATCCAGCTGAAATTTTGCAAGTAGACTCGTGGCGACGATCAAGAAGATCTGTCAAATTTTCGTTAAAAACAAAAATAATTATAGTATAATTTTGGATTTTTCAAATTTTTAATGGTTTTTTCATACAACTCAGTAAGTTTTATGCAGATTCAGACGCATCTGGTAGACACGAAACCCGAAACGAGAAAGGGAGTATTGTAAAAACTTGGTTTTTATGGGTTAGTTTTTTACAATTAAAATCATGCATTAACAATCTACATTCATTCTCATCTCTCTTGAGGGCGACGATTTTCTATGCTATTTTTATTATTTTTTTTTGCACAACACAGTAGTTACAGGAAGAAATGTGAAATCTTTTTAATACATTTTTTTTCAATTTTTCTGTTTTTTTTGCCGAGGTTGTTTTTTTTTTTTACTTTTTTCGGACCTTTTTTTCAGATAGTATGTAAAAAAATTATTTATAAAAAAAAAATTAAATTCAGTAAATGAATGATTGATTATTGTAATGATATTTCAAAGATTTTAAATTTAAAATTTAATGCAGAGGAATTTCTTGTTAATCTCAAGTCTCTTAAAAATACATATGGTTAAAAAAATAGAATAAAATTATTTAAAATATTAATAGGTAAGGGAGGAGAAGAGAAAGGCTGGAGAATGAAGTTAGTCATTTAATAAAGTTTCAACCCAAATAATAGAAGGCTATGCTTTGATAAATTAATTTTGAAATAGGTATCAGTACCTATTGCGAATCATTAAGCTATTTTTAGTAAAATTAATACGAAAATGCTGTGTATGAAGCAAGGGCGTGCAGTGGGAACATCTCAGCATGACTTTTACGTAACCAACTATTTGGAAAAAAATTGGAATACAACATATATTTCGTAATATTTCTATCAAAATTATTATCGTAGTATTCATATTTTGATATGTCATAATAATCTGTTGCATAAATATTCAATTTCTATTTTTTTGCCAAAATATACGTTTACAAAAAAGTCATGCTTCAATGTTCCCACTGCACGCGCCGGTATGAAATTAGTCGTTTAATCGTCCATCAACATTTTTCTCTACGCAGTTTGTTTATAGCATGTCTAAAAATTAAAAATTAATTTAATTTTTTTTTTTTAAATATGGCATTTCTATTTTTAATCACCTACTGATCTCCAGCGTTACAATATTTCAATTTTCTATCAATTTACTTCTATGTCACAAATTTTAAAATAATTACTTCAAAAATAAAAGATGATATATGCATCCATATCTCAAAGAAATTTGACACTTCAGTTCAATGAAATGTATCACTTTTCCGTTCAATTTTCCCGTGTGACACTCGAGTTTTGCATACACACAATATTTGCACATCCTTTGTTTCACACTTTAGCGATATAAATTCCAAGCCGTTTACATAATACCTTTTCCTGATGAAATATTAGAACAATATGGCTACACATATTAAGCTGCGGATTTCTAAAATTGCATTTGCTATCCTCAAAGGTACCTATGCACAAAATTGTGTTTTTAATATTGTCACGGAATGTCAAAGAAAAGCGCACTGTTCGAATCCTTTGTCCGAATACGTCACAATGCTATCGCAGGATCTAAAACGTTCTACAATTATCTACAACCTTCGGGAAATGATCAAACGACTAGAAGCAATGAGAACCATCTCGTGAACACTAGAAAGGAAAAAAATCTTCTCAAAAGTTCGAATTTACCAGCGTTTGGGTATAAATGTCGAGACTGCGCCGCGGCGCGAAGTCTTGTTTTGACAGATTGTTCAGTGCAAAGTGAGTCGCGGACGACGGCCAGGTATGCCCAGTCGTGAATTGCGAAGCGACACATATCGAGCAAAATAATCGGGCGAGTAGTTTTTTTACAGCATTTAGGCTACCATTTACATTATTTTCGGCAGTCACCCTTTTTCAATAACATTTTCAGCCTTCTTGTCTCTACTAAATATAGTTCTCAAATACAAAAACTCATTTTACTTGATCTAAGCATTCATTGTTTACTATTACTTTCTCACTTTTTCATCTTTCTCGAACATCATCATTTTATATTTGCTTACATTAATCGGAAGTTCACTCTCCATGCTTGCATCGGACAAGCAGATCAGCTTCACTATTGAGATTGATTTATTTATTTCTTATTGATTGAATAATAAAATAATTTTATATTTAAATATCTCAACAAAAACAAAAATCTGAAGATTTTATTTAAATAACAGTGTCCCCAAGACAGAGAAAAATAAATTTCCAAAAATATTCCACAAAAAAAAAATCAGAGTAGCAGAGTTAAATCTAAGTATGGCATTTCAGAAAAGAACCCGTGGTAGATAAATAAAATGAAAATGGTTTCAAAAAAATTGCAAAAGCCCTATTAAATTATGTTCCACGCCCACACGTTCCGGAACCTGAGACGGAATCTGATTGGCAAATCCCAAATAAACCATCTTATTTATTGCTACATCAAGTTTCTCCTCCAAAAAACATTCAAGTCGTGTTGAGATAAATCGATCCCGCTTGTTTACCTACAAATTTCCATTAATACATCGCAGCATACATAAATTTTGATTAAATTCCTCGACTTTGAGCAAAAAGTGTGGGGAGGGCAACATTTCATTAGGGGAGGCGGGCGGGGCAACCTTGGCTCGATTTATTCCACCCCTAACTTACTTAGACGAGTCTCGACACATTACGCTACCTGCCCGCGCTAACTTTTACAGCTCGGGCACCCTTAGCGCCTGCACCCTAAAAACTTGTTTGTTTTACTGGCAGTAACACATCAAAAACTACGCTAAAAATCTGCTTTATCATAAGATTCGCAACACCATGGACTGGTATTCTTTCATTTATTCTGCAAGTCGAGACAGTATCATAAATGTTTCAGATTTCACTGCAGATATGAAAGATAATCATGTTATTTTATAGTAAACATCTTTACATTAAATTTACTACGACTTTTGACTGTGGAGCGCAAGACTCTAAAGTAGTCCCTTTTCCCTTCGGACAATAAAGAATTGCATCTTTAGAGCTTATTTAATCTCCTAAATCTTCATCATCAAATTTTCCTTCACAAGAAGGAGTTTTCCCAGCTGTTATCTATCTTCGTACGTCTAGTCAGTTCTCCAGTCGTAAACATTGTTGTCACTGTCGCCTTTTGAGTCATTTCTTCAAAGTGTCAACTCTTGGGGTCGTTGATTCCATGTGTCAATATTATGACGGGATGTGGCTTTGTAAAACAAAAGAAAACACTAGACAATTGCATATTAACGATTTATTTGTTAGTGATCAATTATTTTAGTAAAGTGACGAATTCACCGAACTCGGATTAAATTTAAACACCCATCTAGAATTCATATTTTGCAATTATTAACTCTTTTTTATCGCTGGGTAACACTTTAGAGTAAATTCTGTTCACAATCGCACAAAAGTGGTCACTCCAGTTAATTATCTGTCGCTTGCTTTACAACACACGATGGTACCCTGTTTTCGCTACAGTTTGTTGCTAATATCGCATCAGTAGAAACGTCAAAATAACATTGACGTGCCGCAGCACTGTTTCCTTCATTTGATACAAGACACGTTGGATTTTCGAAACTCCTAGATTATTCTATATACTTGTAGATATTGTCGTCGTTTCCACACGTTTGTAGGCGTTTCCCGAATGTGGTTGATGATCCCGGAGTATTTTAGGAAGTTTTAGAGAATTCGATAGTATTTTTCCAAAGTGATATATTACAAAGAATTTGACAGTGCCCACTTACTTATGTTTACTATTTCGTTACATTATCTAGGATAATGTATCTTTTGAACATGTCAAAGGCCCAGTGAAATAAACTTATCTGTAGAGTAGCTATGATATCTGGTCCTAGAACTTCTCCTGAAATAGTATATTTGATCTGGTATTTAAAACTTTATTTCTGCTCCACTTATGAAATAGTGCAATAGTATTGTGCTGCATTTGTGAACGTGGATTAATTATTGTGAAAGTGTCTTAAGTCTTACTAACTCATCAACCACACAATCAATCGGACCAAGTTGGCTCATAAAATTCAGTCGATTTTTTCATTCATAAAGATGATACAAGAACGTGTCTATTACTTTCCTACCAGCTAATGACGGAAGACCAAGAAAAAGAAGAAACGAAGAAGAATAATTAACTCTATATCACTTTTTCAGTCTATCAACAGATTTATTATATCCGTACTTGGCATGAGTAAATAGATTACCCATAGAATTCCAATAAAAATAACAAACTCTTGTAATAAATATTACTCTGTTGAATAATAAGTTGGGGCGGTTTTTCAAATGGTTAATTAAATTATTTTCACTAAGTGAAAAAAAATTATATATAATGGACTTCATCATCATTATCATTCTTGGCACTACAACCCTTGGAGGGTCTTGGCCTCCTCAATAATTTTCCTCCACTCATCTCGGTCTAGTGCCAGCTCTCTCTAGTTTCGAAGCTCTAAGGCAGAGATATCTTTGAGGACGTTGTCACTCCATCTTAATTTTGGCCTTCCTAAGCTCCTTCCTATTGGCCTTGAGTTCAGCAGGGATTTTGGTGCTTGATGCTCGGACGTTCTCTCCACATGACCAAGCCACCGAAGTCTTCCCTGTTTTATAAATTTTGTGACGTTTGGCTCCTTAAATAGAGTATAGATCTCGTTGTTGTAACGTCTGCGCCAAAGTCCATTTTCTAGAACCGGTTCGAAGATACGCCTATTAACTACTTATTTATCATTATTATCTTCGTCTTAAACTTGACAAACCGATTGCATCTTCCGCTGTATTGCGGCCGGCACCGCTTCGGTACTGGTTGACAAAAACCCTATCTATCATCACACAATATTTTTCGCTATACTTCCCATTTAAGTCTGGGATCCACCTGCCGCCTTCTCTCCAAGGTTTCCAAAAAAAATATCTGGCATTCGCAAGACGTATCCAAGTCGTCTTAATTGAGACATTTCTATATGTAGAAGAAGGGGGCCCATTTTGAAGGTCTCTCCTGGGTTGGAACATCCCACTCAGTTCAGTAATGTTACTACTGCAATCGCTCTAAGGCCGGCCGCACTTTGGATACGAATTATTACGTACGTATTCCTACGGCTATTTTCGTACGTATTGAGCGCGCACATTGATTGCGTCTTGCGTTGGTCACGATCAGTTACTTTACGCATTTCTCCAATAATGTTTGTGCCAAATGAATAATCTGTATCTTCTGGAAAACTCTCTTGTTACTCGTAGGCTGCTACGGCGTCGTCGGCATCGTAGAACCAAATGGGTGAACGAAATATAGGTACTAGAAATGATGAATTTGGTAAATTCCATCATATTACGGCAGACTTAAATAATGACAAATTTCATGACAACATATATAATAGATTCACAAATGCTAGGGAGAATCGAAGTGTAACTTGAGCTCACAACATCGGAGAAATATTTTAAAAAATTTTTGTTCGTAGTACATAATTATACCTCACTTTCATTAAACCAAATTATTTAACTTACTGGTATTTTTAGTTCTTTAGAGATTCTCCGCCATGATCTGCGCTGATGGTCACGTAGTTGAATCACTCTGGTCCCACAAAGATTTGTGGTCATGGATCAAATTGACAAATTTTTCAATATCCATGATATGAAATCGCAAAAATTTCCGAACAAATCCGGATCGTGTCGGACGTTGCATCTATACGCGCGTACAAGCGCTACTAAATCGTGTACAGTGTGCTATGTTCAATACTACTTCGAAGGCCAGGAATATACTTGGGTATTCGTACGTATACGTACTACTCAATTT
This sequence comes from Agrypnia vestita, assembly GCA_016648135.1. NCBI lineage: Eukaryota > Metazoa > Arthropoda > Insecta > Trichoptera > Phryganeidae > Agrypnia > Agrypnia vestita. Next base: position 3,122 of record JADDOH010015773.1, on the reverse strand, counting down.
CTTACGAAAACGCATCCAGTGTGCGGCCGGCGTAAGATAACTTATTTTGGCAGCCTGTATTTTTGATCTCCATCGCTATATAAAAATTATTTCTCAGCTAAGATAAGAAAGCTTGAGTATCTCTGGCATATTATGAGAGGTTTAAAATATAGTGTAAACTGACTAATCATCCAGGGATAAATAAGCGGTAAAAGAAGCGTAGATGACACTATAAGAAGAAAAAGTACGTCAGTAAGTAAAAACATTCGCATGTTTAAATATCTTCTTCTTCTTTTTCATCAGCCTTCAATTTTCCACTACTGGATATAGGCCTCTTCCATTCACTTCCATCCTTCCTTTTTGTTTGCAAATTGTAGCCATTTCTTTCCCCCCACAGCGGCTATATCGTCGGGCCATCTCTTTTGAAGTCTTCCGATGCCTCTTTTATTCTCCCAACGTCTCCATTTCAGAACTCTGGGAGGCCATCTTGTAGCATCCTGCCTTGTAACTTGCCATTTTAGCTTCGCTACACGATCCATGATATCCACTACTCTAGTAGGCTTACTCCAAGCATGGATCTTTTCATGGATCGTTGCGTGCATTTGAGTTTTTCTACACTTTTCTTCGTAAGGAACATAGACTCCACTCCGTATGTCATCACTGGCGGTATGCATTTTTCAAAGGCTTTTCTTTTTCTTAGTAAGTATGTTTAAACACACTTGATAAGAAAGGGATACCTAAACAAAAAAGAACCTATCATTCATTTAGTAGCGTTTCCTTTCTAGATGTCACTATAAAGAAGATAAATATTCTTTATAAATGTAATTCTCCGCACAAGTTACACCATTTTATCTTAAGTTATCTCGGCGTGTGCAAGTGTGTGTAAAGAAAAACTATTTGTTTACACAATCACATACAGTCGTGCGATGGTGTGACGGCGGAGGAGTAATGGAAAGTGACAGCATTCGGATACTGGAGAGATTCATTATGCTAATTAATCTCTTCGAGAGGGGCAGGGTTGTCACCCTCTTCTGTTACAACCATACGGGAATACGGGAATCTATCATCAAACGGTAAATAATTTATTTAAAAAATGGAGGAGTGTGTTCTCATGTACGCGCGGCAGAAGTTTTACTTCTTTGACAAGATTGCGATTTTCAAAAATGTATAGAGAGATGATAAAAGTAATTGATAACACAATACAAACAATAACAAAATTAAATGTAATTAAATTGTATACAGGGTTATTTGGTAAACATTAATAACCTCGCAGGACTACATTCCTGCCTTGATTATGAGTCGAAAATGTTCCAGCTATTATGACCTAATATCAATAGTTAATCAAAAGATAAGGGAAATCGAAGATTGCATTTTTTTTTCAATCTTTCTGACTTATTTTTTGTAAAACGTTGGACTCTCATTACGGTAACTTATATCGATTACGAAAAATTCATTTCTTTCAATAAAAGTTAAATAAAATTATAAAAACCCTGAAAAAATTCCAATTGTAATGTTTTCCAATTGCAATTCGAAGGTTAATTTCGATTTCAATTTCGAAGGAAAATACCCAATAATTAAAAGTCATATGTGAAAAAAAATACAGTAATTTTACATGTATATTCTCAGAACATATGTACATGTAAAAATATTGTTTAAATTATATACTGGTCTATAAAAGGAATTAAAAAAAATTACAATAATAATTTTCAGGCTAGTGTATGTTAAAAAATTGGAAAGAATGTCATATATCTATATATATATATATAGATAATACCCAAAATGATTATAAATTATACAAAAAAAATTATAAAAAATAAAATATACACATTCTTTATATATATATAAGCGTGGATAAAATAAAATTTATACATAGTTTCAAAGAAAAAAAAATGCTTTATTTAAAATTACAAAAGAAAAATATCAGCTAAGATTCGGTAAGTTAGGAAAAGTGCTAGCTAATTTTGGTTTACTAGTGGACTCTACTTGCTTTAGGAAATCAAAATAGCATCTATTGACTGAAAGAATGCATTTGCTTGTTGCAATGCTGAGTAGCTTTTTGGTCTAGTGGTTAAGTCTTTCACCTCGTGATCCAAAGGTCGCGGGTTCGAACCTTACTCCAGACCAGCAAGTTAGTCCTATTTACATAGCACAAGCGTTTAGCTTAGTTTGAAAATAGTATCTATCTCTATCTATAGAATAGAGAATAGAGAATATCTATAGAAAATAGTATCGCATCTCTATTTAAAAAAAAAATCGTTATTTTGTCACTTTGTCACATTTTTACCGTCATAAACAATCTTTTCTTCAATTTAAAAAAAAAAATCAAAAAAATCACTTTTAAAACAACGCATAAACGGACAATTTAATGGATATATACAAACTAATTTACTTCTTAAATGTTTTTTTATAAACATATTGCGACAAATTCGCCGCTACGGGCATCGAGTTAAATAATTTGGTAAATGATAACTTTTACTTGAAATAGTTTGACAATACTTATATAATATATCAGAGCTCTCTAGAATATTCGCGACCAAAAATGATTGTTTCGTGTTATATCGCTCGCTGATCGCGGCTTTCACTTGAACTGACCGCTAAATAAATATAGTTACTAGTTCATGCCAGTGCACAAATATTCGGATTTATTCACAATGTCTTGCCTCTAGACCCTTCCGGAAGCTCGTCGATGGTTCATTGTCTTCCTATTTTGCTTATCGTAACAATATTTTACTAAAATAATTACACATTTGTGTAGAAAAATAACATCGTTTTTCTCTTTTTAATGTGTAAAAGTCGTGTATTTGTTAAGAATAAACTTTTTGGGGTATTTTCTTTGCGAATTCGTAAACGGCGGTTATAAACATGTAAATTTTTTCAAATCATTTTGAAGTTTTGGCGATTTGGCATCACTCAGACAGTGGTGTATTCTTGCAACTATTAATCAATTATCGTATGGAATTGAAACGTATATTCACAGATTATTATTTTTATCGTTTTAACACACTATTAACGTTACAGATTTAGTTTATTTTTGTTGTTAAACATTTTGACCACGAGAAGGTCCTTGAAAGTCCGTGCTAACGCCAGTACGGTTCTGTCTGCATATTTATGTCATTGTTAGTCCGTTGGCAGTGTAGAAAATT
>JADDOH010015772.1:0-28386 GCA_016648135.1 Agrypnia vestita | reverse complement strand
GCTACGCGGCGTCTCTTTCGACTCGGTTCTTCGAAAGAAGATCCGTCATTCGAGGATACCGGCGAACGAGCTTGCTCGTCCGCCATCTTGTTAACAAATTTGACGTTTGACGAAATTCACGGGATTTACACTAAAATATCAACATCCTGTCGCACTATGTTAAAAATTTGTATAGTCTAATGTTTGTTAACTAGGGATCAAAATTAAGGGGGTAGATTGCAATAGAAACACAAAAAATCACAACAAAAGTTGGCGTGTCTAAACGCGTGCAAATGGCGCGAAGCAGCGACGTCATATGAAAGAAAAAAACCGTTGCGCGACGCAACCGGAAACAGGGATACCAGCGGGAGTAAATTGTCGCAAACAGGGAATCAGAGGGGGTAGGAACGCGTGAATAAGTGCCGAAACAGCAGGCTGTTCTCTCATAATGGATTCCAGGCGTCGAGACGGAACACAAAATAATAATTATTACTCTTTGTGTAACATGAGCCGCGTGCTGATTGACGTGTCATACTTGGGCACCCAGGCCTCATTAGCGATTAGTCATCATCAGTATTGTTGTCATAATTCCAGCTTGATTCCGGCGAGTTATGGACAGATAGACATTCGAAATTAGGATAATTGATAACAATAAGATATTTTAACATTGAAAAACAAAGGGTGTATTTGAATAATGAAAGGTGAACTAATGATAGTGGCAGAGACAGTTATTTGATGGTTTATCTGGTAGAGCCTGCCCAACATAACTTGGCGTGCGGCAGAATTGGAACTAAAACCCGCCCCGCTCGCACCCGGCGGCAACCCCTCGCCCTGTACTTCAGTACAATTTTGTATTTGCTCGGGAGCTGTGACATCTTGATTACCAATATACACTGAATTATTATGTCAAAAACAACCAAAACAGTCCGGGGTGGTGCAAGAACAATTGCCATTGAAGTAATAAAGTTTTGCGAAGCTGAAAAAGCAAATAATGGACCGATATTCTCTCGACGTCTCATAGTTTGACAGATAGAGCGGCCGCCGCGGAGCGCGCTGTTACCCGACCAAATTTATATTAACACTGGTCACCGGACATTCAGTACATTATGTATTGTGTAATAAATTTACAACCTGGCAACTTCTGTTTCGCGACAGTGGCGACCTCCCTCGCACGCCTAGTTATCGTGGTGGCACTCTAGTGCTCCACAGTCGTACAAGATTATTTTTAGACGAAGCTGATGCAGCTTTGGAAAACAATTTAAAATGTATGATGAAGTAGAATAGTAAAGCAATGATTCCTTTGAGAATGACATTATAAAGAATTCTTACAATGGCTTGTAATTATCCAAGTAGGCAACAGTTCCAAGAGTAGCCAGCGAAGCAACAAATGTACCAATCAATAACGCAACAGCAGTTTTGAAGTGCCTGAAAATGTACAATTATATAAATACATAGTTATATTATTAGTACCAAAAAGATGTAGGTGGGAAAAATATTAAAATAAATAGGTTGTTTCCATATTATTATTAAATAAAAATAGAGAGTATGTGTCACAGCAATGATCTTATTATGTACATATTTTCAAAGTAAGCAAAATGCTAGCACTTTTAAAAATCAAAGTGAAATGGAGCTCCTGATGGAATGAGGCCCAAACGTATGATTACTGGATCACTAAGTGAGTGTCTTAATCACTTAACCAACAAGCGCACTATAAAATTATGACAAAGTGTCTCAATTAATACAAAAAAATAAATACATATACATATATGTTAATGAATTTTGCATATACTAAAGACAAAGACTTGACACTCTTTTGACTATTTATATAATAATTACAGTAATTGCTGCGCACGCTTGGAAGGGGTAGATAAATATACATAATTGGGACAAACAATAGACAAAATTTCAACCGGAAAAATCACATAAATGACACGTGTAAGAAGCTACATACTATGTAAATTCTTTCATTTAAAATAGTGTATTCCAAGACACACTTACACAATATTATTTATAGGTACTATAGTATGGTAGACTCAATCATAAACTACGGTTTAAATACTTACAGACTAACTTTTCAAACATATTTAGAGATTTTTTAATGCTATCGCAAATGAAAAACAAAAAGAAGCACGTAAGCACCAAAAAAAAAATGACAGACTATTTAAAATCTGTAATATCTTACTGATACAAAAATTACTTCATTAGAAACTGACACTGGAAGAATATGCAAAGGACAGATTAAAAATACAAATACAACACAGATATACGACATGACAAATAATGAATAAGAAACTGGGTAATTTAAAAAAAGTCATAATTTTTAGGGAGATCGGACTTAATAGTGTGTAACTTCAAAACTATTTAACAAACTACCGGACAGACTAAATAATGAAATAGGACAAAAAATATTAAAGAAATACTATAATGAAATGTGAAATGTGGTGATAATTTTAATTTACCATAGTCTTAATATTGTATTGTATTTTTTAAGAATTATTAAGTAATATTTTCATAATATATAACATAAGCTATAATGTATTCTTGCACACAAACTGCGTATACAGTTTTGCAAGATGTCTGTAAAAATATACATGTAAAGAGGTTATTATTAATAAACAATAAAAATTAAAACGTAAATAAATCTCAAATAAGTCCAAAAAGTATCACTATAAAAGCAATTTTTCAAAGGCATCCATGGTATGAATAGAATAATCTCGTACTATACAAATATGCAAAAAATATTATGCCAGAATATACTTAAAAACCGCTTACTTCTTAGATAGGAAGAAGAGGAAACTGGTCCATATGAAAAACTGCATGTCATTTGATAGGTAATAACTCCATGACATACACATGCTGGAGTAGGTCCCAGGGAAGATGTTGTTGATGTATAGGATATTCGTCCACCAGTACTTGGGACACTGTAGGTCGTTTCTCTCATTAGTCCACATGGGAGTCACCGAATGGTTGGTGACGGCCAACATGTATGTCAAACCCAAGATGAACATGTACACTGGAGTTAATCTGGAATATTTCACTATGATATTGATATAACCGCGTTAATTTGTGCCGCTCCGAGATCGCTTTATTCTAGGAATTCCGTCCTTAAGTTGACCTTTTTTTTTGGGCCGGCAAAACAGATGCGAGAAAAAAAACGCATTCCTGTTTTGCCCTAGAATAAGATTATATTTTAGAATAAGATAATTTTATTTTAGAATAAGATTTGTTAGTAAATACTATTTCGTAGCTAGTATTAGGTGTGATAACGCAAGCAATAGTTTACGAACATTGACGGTATAATGGTTTTCGCGCCGAAAATATTTCCGCGCGAAATATATTCAGACGTATCCAACCCCCGCGCGGGTTGTGAGTATGGAGAAGGGGTGCGCGGGGAGCGGCTCCAGGGGGAGCGATGTGCCTCGGCGCGGGCTGCGGCCGAGGGTTGTTCGACACAATACCCGGCCGAGTGCGGGTCGGCCTTTTCTTACGGGGGCGAATCTCCCGCCCAAGACGCCACTTGTTTTATGTGGCCGCGACATTTTCCGCAGAGAAGAAGACGCGACGACGAGGATGGCCGCCTTGCCTCGGATGGCGGCCGGTCCTCCACGAGGAGTTCCAGGAGGAAGACCAGATGTCTCCCGACGATGCAACGCAGCGGCGACGATCGGCGGGACAGAGCGCGTGGCCTGGGATAGGACACCGCGCCCCCGCCAGATGACGGCGCGGATCCCGCGACCGACGCGGCAAGACGCGCACGGCTCGCGGATCCCGCGCTCGTAGCAAGCACGCGACGCGGTGTGCCAGGGAGCCACCCGCGGCAACCACGACCGCGGCTATGAGGGCCGCGGATAGTGAAATGTGTTCCGTGCAATAAGTGACAAAGACACGATAAACTATGTAAATCAGGACTGCTTGCGTTTAGGCTAGGATTAGTTTTAGGTTAGTGATATTTTTTTTAGTTGATAAGTCTAAAGATAGAATTGTGTTTAATTCAATAAATTGTGTAAATATTTAAATATTGGTGGTTGGTGTTTTTAAATTTCCCGCTCCCCCTCCCTTGGCAAGTGCATTTTAATCTTGATATAGAAAGGACGCGAAGCGTCTCGCGGCTATCAATCCTGATTGATTGATGCGCGTTCATATCAATATAAATCCATAAAATATTGGGTAATATTTATCAAGATCGTCGGGAACATTTTGTAATTTTACATGATTTTATTTAGCTTCACTTATCTGTCAGCCACAAAATGTTGTAATGTATATTTGACCCTGAAAATTGCTCTGAAATTTGGCAGAGATACCTATTACGGATGACAGTACAGTAATCATTCATTAATTTTACAAAATCAGTTTAATTATCAAATAATTAAAATCCTGATGCATTATTTTATCAGACATTCTATATACCGGTGACATCTGTCAATTTGTATTATTATAAAAGCTAGAGTTTTGAGGTTAATAGCATTCGCAAAAGGAACATATCTTTGACACAATTTAAATTGATTATAAGATATAATGTGACGAGGACTAAAATGTATAAAATAATATAATATATATCGCCCGCATTAAATAAGCTGTACATTCACATCACTACGTAAAACCCAGTTATCACAATTCTATTCAATATTATCTGACATGTCTATATTAAAAATACCAAACTGGAAACCAAAAGCAATGGATAGACAAGAATGTAGGAGACTTTTGGATTCAGGCAAGGCCCACCCAGGGCTGTCGAGCTTATGATGACGATGTTTAACATGTATCATAAATTGCTAATTCTGTGGCAATTAAAATAATATTTTCTCCTTATTTAGCAATTTTTTTAAACTATGTTTTTGTATTTCTTAAAATATAATACATATTTTTAAAATCTTTTTTGTATTCCGCTAGTCGAATGATGAATGCCGAACTCTTTCGCAGTTGGTTGTCAAATGTGGATTATTGTTCAACATGGACTGCAAAATATGTCAACCTTAGACGGCCATATAAATTAAGAATCTTCTTCCAAGCTAACATCCTTAGAACGGAATAGATGACACCACTACTTAGTGATCAAATAATTTAATTATAAATCTTGATTCATGTATAAATTATAACATACCTTCTAAACCTCTTGAAAACGGCCTTCAGAAAGAGTTTAGTTAGATTCCCCCACGTGTGGTTTTTCACATTGAACAAATCCTTGGATCTCCACTGCCCGTGTACCATCAAAAATCCCCTTAGAAATTGTGAATAAAAACTCATATATTGAAGTAAATCACAATCAAATCATAGTATAATATTTTAGTCAGCTGTTAAATGGATAGTTTTTTTTGACTCACCCCATAAGGAAAAATACGTCGACACTGTATGATGAATTGGCAAATATTTGCCCCAAGTATGAGGTATTTAGGAAGTATGTATGGACTCTGTTATTACAGTAATCCAAAGCAAATAAATAATTGTGTGAGATGATGATGAATGTCGTCATAAAAAACCTGGAAAAAAATAAAAAGTTCTCAATAAACTTCACAAACCTCTGACTCTTCAGTATGTTATGACCCATGCCTACTGCGTGAGATATGTCTCAGAGATTTAGTTAAATGGTTAATTATATAAATCTTAGTATGTATGATGTACGTGTATTGATATACCTACAACTATTTATTTGGAAAAGTGAGATAAATAGAAGGCATCAAATTACAAATATTTAACTGCAGTTGAGGATATTCAAATGCACCTAATGTACTAATGGAAAATTACTAGTCAATTGATTGATATTTTAATTTTTTCTTGAAATTTTACGAGCTTGAAGTGAGGTGCAAGGCAAATAAATGATGGTGCTCAAATCTCTGAGACTACCAAAGATGAGTGTTATCTTTCTCTTGAAGAAAGAAAAAAACTCACAGGGGCATATTCCTTGTCTTAGACATTGTCCCGAGACAAAAATTTGATATAAATCTCATTTGCGGACACGGGCCATGAGGAGGAAGGCTTTTAAGTCAACTATGTTGCATTTTGAGTCATGGAACATAAATCATTGAGTTATATTTATTATATTTCCAATTTTAGTACTTATGAGTCGCTAGATGCCAAAAGTATAGTCTTTTATTACTGCAAATTTTAATAAAATTTCCAAACCTAAAAATAATTTGAATCTTCTGATGAAACGAACATAAGAATTGTAAAGAAAAAATGGTTGAGCATTGTCCCAGAGTTTTGGGTGACCTGGACATAGAATGGAATTTTTTAAACCAACTTCGAACTAGCGCTGTGCAATGTCAGCTTCGTGTCATTAACACGCAGTGCAGCATGCTTGAGTAGCACTGCCAGAAAAAACAACCGAGAAAAATGTAATATTTCAAAAACAGTTCCATTTACATAAACCAACCTCATTCCATTGATTGGCTTCAGTACTTCAGGTCCTAGTGTAGTTGTGAATACTTTGTTAAAATTAGTGTACCAACTAAAACTGAGAAGTATTTCTTTGAACATGTTCAGTTCTGGTTTCATCATGTGACTTTCCAGATTTTTTTTCAGTTTTATGCCATCCTGAGGTGTCACACCTACAAAAACAATGTCATTTTCTTTTAAAAACCTTAATGAAATGTAGCATTCAATATATTTGCTTAAGGGATAATGACATTAAATTTTCAGAATCGCTTTAAGTTACTGTAGTGATTTGCAAAAAATAAATTAGAACTACACATTTTTTGTCATGGCCATGGCTGCTTGTCGACTCGTTATCAATGCAGGAATCCACCAGTAAAATTTTTGCTACTAGCTATGAGACACTTGTATATGTAAGTGCCTAATTTATGAGTAACATGTCTTATCAATTTCAGCAAAAAGTATATTTATTTAGATTCACTAATTGACAAGAAAAAATTTAGCTTAAATGTGAATTAGATGACCTTATTCTAATATTGTTATTCTTGAAGAAGAGATCCATGAACTTTTTAAATTTTGAATACGTATTAAAATTTAGTGATACATACATAATAAACTTTATCTTATGTAATTTATAATATGAATTTTCAGTGTCTTATAAAGTTGTGAATAATAAGAATGAATAATAGATGCCAGATGTGCCAAGACTGAGCAACTTTACATTACATTATCTTTTGTTTACAATTTTAACATTATGAATTAATTTTTTATCGCTTATTAATAGTAAAATAATAATAATAATAAAAAAATTTAAGAAAAATGTTCCTGGCTTAACCTTATGACTGCACGATGATAAAGAAAGGATTAATCAATACAAAGACAGGATAACCCATCACTGTACAGCCTTTGAAAAATAAACTTGATAGATTGCTTGCCCTATCCCCTCCCTGGTGCTTTACTTTAAGGCCTAAAGGGGAAGGAGCGAGAAGATTACTGTTCTTTCTTTCTCATTTTTGAATCTATTAATTTGATATGTTATAAGTGTAAACCGTTTCAGAGGTCAGTTTGTGCATTTTGCATGAGAGTATTATCTTTATTATAAGGAGATAAATTGTTAGATTGATAATGCCCTCATAAGATACATTCAATGTGTCTTGAGTGAATAAAATGAGTAGAATCAAAAACAATTGTTTTATTTCCGTACTGGTAGGTAGAATGAAAGAAATCAGAATGAGATGGTATGGTCACATGTGCAGAAATGAAGACTTCTCGGTGAAGAGAGCGCTGAACATCCCAACGAAACCTAGAGAGGAGACTGGTAGGTAGAATATCAGTGTCGCTGTAATTTTTGGGTTTTATATAACTGTTCAAATTGTTTTCCTGTAGAATAATTAAAAATATTACGTTATATGTATTTTATTACATAAAAATTAGTAGTATTACATACCTGCCATATTATTAATCATATTTTTTGTTTCCGCTTCTATTGCAATCGTGTGATTAGTTTTCATAATTTCCAAATTGGGTTGGTGGTATCTCAGGTCATAACAAGTTCCTAATAAAATGAGGACCGCAATTATCATTGTGCTGATTCTAAAAAGTTGATAAATTAAGGATTTTAAGTTAACTTAAACAGCAGAGAATTTCACTAACCTTAGACATTTTACTACTATTTCTATTACTATTGTCTAAAATATGCGTCTGGGATATGGATACCGATTAAGAACAATAAGCGTGTCCTGAACATTTTTAAAAGGAAATTTTTGAGGCTTAGATACTTCTAAGGATTTGGGCTGGTTAAAGAAAATTAATTTTTGGCATAGACTCTACTACAATGAGCACTAAGCTTTTAATAATGAGGTTAGGATTACAAGGCTTAATAAAATAGGAAGAGCATTAATGTCTAATTAATTTAATTAATCTATCCAATCAAGAATTTCAGTCACCGAATAGTCAGTCGAGGTTACAAAATAGATTTAATCACCAATAAAAAATAGGATCAAAAGTTAGATTAGAGAGATAGATTGACCATTTAATGGGATATTTGTCCAAACAAAGTGACAACTAGAATGTCGTGTAATATAAATTCCAAGAATGCTCTATTTATGTATGGCAGAGTTTAGATAAGGAATCGAGAATTTTTATTTAATATATTTGTCTTTTATGCACATACATCAAATTAAATCTTAATTGAAAACTTTTCCTTCTTCAATACAATGTTTTAATGAGACAGGCAAAATCAAATAAAACCTTAAAGAAATGTAAAAAATATTGATTATTTTATTTGTATATCTACTTTTATGTGAGTTTTTTTTCACCAACATGTTTCAGAAATTACCATTCCATCATCAGGGTGCTTCATTGCATCATTTTGTTATCTATTACTATTAATAATCAATTGAATTTTAAGTAATCAAGAACTTCAGTAATAATATTTTTTTTAAATAATTTTTCAAATAATTTGGAAAAACAAGGAACAAAGGACATTTCATTAGAATTTTTTGACAGTTATACAGCACCCTGATGATGGATGGTAATTTCTGAAACATTTTGGTGAAAAAAAACTCACATAAAAGTAGATATATACAAATAAAATAATCAATATTTTTTTAAATGTCAATCTACAATGTTGCTCAATCAATTGAAAAAAAAAAATTAAATAAATGTCAATTAAAATAATTGACCAATAAAAATATGCATAGATAGAAAACTGAATTGCACTGTAGTGGCAACAGCAGAATTTCTATGAACTATATTACCAATAGGGTAGTTATATGTCAGTTTAGAGCTATAGTAATATGTATAGCAGGTACATAAAATCAGCATACATTGTATATGAACATAGATTTTGGAAGAAGGACAAAATTATTTAATTTATATTACAAAATATTTTAGATTAAAATCTGAATTGTTGTTCAAATTCTAGTTCAGTTGAGCTTATTTCAAAGTATTTATTGCACAACGCTGATGCATGACACCAATGTATAGAGATAAATTCATATCTTTACTTAATTAACATATCATTGATATTTTATACAATGCTTACAAAAATATTATGGCTATCGGACTGCTGATCCATGACGTCTCCGGTCCGGTGACCATGACATCGTCCATCTTGAAAGACGCATTGTAGAGTATTTGATAGTTGAGAACTCGGGAGTCGAAGTACTCCTGAAGTAGTCGATTGATGTCATCTTCTTTACACGTTGATGGAAGACAAAGCCCCAAGGTTATTTTAGTCTGCAACAAAAAATTTTTTATTGTGAAAAGGAGAAAACATACTGCCGCTTCTGGCTGGGTGATTGACGTAAGAAGTTAAACTTTGCATAGAAACTGATGACTCTCACCTAGTGATATAAGAGGTTGGTGGTTCAAGCCCCATTCAGGTCGTCAGCAAGTAAGTCTTATTTTCATAGCATAAGATTTTAGCACAGTTTGAAAATAATAATAATATTGATGCGACATTCTATGTTCGCATCTCTATTTAAAAAAATAGACTGCTAAACTCAAAAGTTCGGCGCCTTTCGTCTGATATATTTTTACAATAAAGTTACGCTAATTGCCTAGTATAAAATGTAAGGCGCAAATATTTCAGGTACGCCGCCGCCACGCTGCAAATAATATTTCCGTTGTCTGCCGCGCTAAATGAATAATACGTGCTATTTTTACTTGATTGTTCTTCTATTAAAATTTGTGGTTAAACGCCACTAATTAAAAAAAAAAATTTTTCTTAAAGATGCGTAACTAAGGTTATTATTAGTACTTGTTTTATCACATTACCACTGTAAATTTACATATTTCGAGTATATCAATTTCTTTCGACTTATCATACTAAGTATTGCCCTACCGAAGGAAAATGATTATAAAATAAAATACTGAACTTACATTGTGGTTTTGTTTGTTTTATTTCATATTTCGATAGATTTTACAGCCGAAGGTACAAAAACAATGTAATATAATATCAATAAACTGAAAAAAAAAAATTGAAAATGAGCATCATTGCGAGCGCAGATCAGCTCAATGAGGCAAGGTGATTTGAACACATATTTAGAGTGAACTAAGATTTATTGAAAAGGTAACATTCCAAAATCATAATTTATAAAACAAAGTCTTTCATACGATATATGATTCGCAATAAATGTGAAATAAAGAGATGACAATAACCGAAAGCAGGACTCACGCACTACCAACGACACTGAGAACTTTAATGTGAATTTATTCAAAGATTTACGTTATTTTTGAAAAATCTTTTCTTCAAACTATTGCAAAATACAAAACAAACAAAAAATTAGACACCATTATCAGCAATTATTTGAATAAACAATAAAAAACCGTCGCATACCTTTCACACAGATCATAGAAAAAATGGGTTACTTTTAATTCATTCTAAGAATGAATTTTAACTTTTTTACACTGTTCTGAGTTCTGATTGATTGAGAACCTTCATTCGTTCAGTAATAATACACGCAAAGGGATTTTGAACTTTATTGCTTAATATTATAATAGATAAACGGAAAAAAATGCACACGGGCGTAGAAGCGCGGATACTCACACCAGGGGTTAATACCTAGTGGGCCAAAATTATCAACCCCATTTATGGGATATAAAAGCAAAGGCAGCAATATCTAAAAAAAGTTTAAAAAATTCTAGATTTTGTGTATCATGTTTCCTATAAATTTATAGGATATGTATGTTTCCTACAGAATCTCGAATTCAGTATATTTTAAATTAGTAATCACATTTATTAAAGGCATTTTATAAATGTGGGGTAATCACATACTCACTTATCATAACATTGGTATATTTACGATTTTTGAGAACATATTCATCCATGATAAATAAAGCAAAGTAAATAGACGTTAATTTTCCAAATGTATCGACGTCACACAACACATTAAGCAAACACGTGGAATTTGTTTAACGAGAGTGCCTCCAAGCCATTGTATGAGAAAGTGAATACTAATGTATGTTTGTTCGTTATTTTTGGCAACTTCTGTATGTGTTCATGTGTATGTTTGCGTATTCATCGCAAACTGAGGCAATGTTTATTGTTGATTCTGAATGAGATGAATCATTTAGCTGGCTTTTTGCTATTACCAGATATTCCAAAATTATGTTAATTAAAAAAATAATATACAGAATGTTACAGAGCTAGTCCACAATACTTTACAGGTAGATTCCTGCCTTGATAATGAGTCGAAAATGTTCAAGCAACCGTGACTCAATATTAATAGTTAAGGAGATCAAGGGCGGATCCAGCTTTGGCGCCAGGGGGGGGTCACATAGTCGTGATCAAGTCACAAGAAGTTATAATTTAATTTTGATAATAATAGATACTTACAAGTAAAACGTAGGTATTTTATTAATAAATGTAACTACCTACTGTACTTAAAAATACCTACCTATATTTAAATAACAAAATCAATTTTTCTTTTACGTCTTCTCCCGAAACGCGTTATCACTTCATCTACTACAATGGGTACGTTTTTATGGACGTGGAGAAGTTGCAGTCCGGTTAGACGTTCTTCAACCATTGAAGCTCTTAGCCACGATTTGATTCTTCGCAACGTAGAGAAAGATCTTTCCGCTATCGCTAAACTAACAGGTAGTGTAGCCATAATATATAAAAATCTTCTTATATTAGGATACATCTCAATATCGCAATTTTAAATAAGGTCGGAAATCGACTACGGAATGTCCTGACTCCGCTGCCACTTCACCATCCACAGCCGATATTCGCTTACAACGACAGAAACTGGAGTATTATCCAGTAACAATGTATAATCGGTTGCTAGTTATTTCACAGTTTCAATATCTTGATTACTGTATTCGCTTTTTGGCATGAAAACGCTTAGTTGAAACAAATTAAGTATTTCAAGAGACAGACGATGCTGTAGGTCACTTATTATTGAATCCAGAAGAGGGATGTATATTAGGGTGTCCCGTCCATGTATGAGAAAAAAAAATTCAGCTACACAATCACAAGAGGTATCAAAATTTGCGTAATTTTACACAAATGGCGAAAAAGGTAACAAAAAATAGAATTGTTTGTCATCTTGAGGGCTCTACCGAGCTTTGAAGTTTTGTAAATTTTACGTTTTTATAGAGTTAAACCGTTTGCCTAAAATAATAAAAAAATCATGTTTAAAAGGTATTTTAGTATTGAAATTAATGAAACAAAGCACAAGAAAATAAAATAAACAAAATATAGATTATAATCAATGACAAAAACTAAAATTTTTACTTATTTTTGTGTCCAAAATTTGGCATTTCTGCTCGAGATTGCATCCTGGTTCTAATAAAGCCATCTCTAGAAGTAACGTCAGTTACACTTTGTGAGGCGTCTGTTATATTCTCTAGGACCCGAAGTGCAACCATCTAAGGTCAAGAATAAATGACGAAGGGGTAACTCATTGACATGAAGCATATAAACACATCATTGTAACGGTCTCTGCAAATACTCCTCCAAATATTGAATCACGCCACCCTTCCAATCGGTGTTAGTTGCAGTTCCGTCACATTCGTCACGTCATCTTAATTCCAACCTCGACCCTCTATTAAAGTTGTGATCGAAGTAAGAATTCCCTTTGCAGTGCCACGTCTTTCGGTATTGTGTGTCCCAAATAAATTTATCCAGACTGTGCTAAAATTGAGATGTGGTCTTCTAAAACTT
The DNA here is from genome assembly GCA_016648135.1 of Agrypnia vestita. Taxonomy (NCBI): domain Eukaryota; kingdom Metazoa; phylum Arthropoda; class Insecta; order Trichoptera; family Phryganeidae; genus Agrypnia; species Agrypnia vestita. The sequence continues at coordinate 15,365 of JADDOH010015772.1, read as the reverse complement.
CTTTGCGATGGACTTTTCGTCCATCAAAGTAAATGCTTTTTATAAAAATACCTCCAATATCTTTTGAAGCTTCCGGGCTTTAGATACATCTCTGTAGATCTTATTTTTATAAATAACCAGAGTTAAATCTTCGGTAGAAACCAAGCCGACGTCAGTCGAAACCGCAGAAGTAACAGCAGCAGCAGATTGCGTGGATAAACCGTATCTATCACAGATTTTAGCATTATGCCTCTGTTATCGGATTCGTTTCTGGGGAAGATTCACGCACTGAATCTTCATCACAATTTGTTGAGACAGAATCGCTTTCTTCAGTAGAACACGACTTTTTTGTTACCTTTATCTTATCGTTTAATTAATCTAGCCCTTTCTTTCTTATCAAAACCGCTTATAACCATTTTCCTATAATTTATTTGATCCAACAAAAACTTCTCTCATTGATGTAAACTTTCTTAGGTTTTAGACACGAACAAGATTCAAATGAAGTGCATTTACAAGTGGAAACGTCAAAAAGTTTCTCAGATGACTAAAAAACATTTCAGTTTATTTTCAAAACTATCATTTCGTTTGTTTTTGGGGTATCTTTTCAAATTGAGATACTTTTCGAAATTGGATTTCACTAATTAAATAACTCGTTTCTTAGCTGAAACTGGAATCGAAGTTTTGGTCCAAATATTGTTGATCTCTTCGGAAACAATTACATATATATCTGATTTGGATGAATCTTTTCAATTATACGTGAATTTCAGGTCGATTTTGACAAATAAAATAAATTAAATAACGTCCCTTATAGTTGGTAGCTGCTGATTGTCAAGTTCTTTGTATGGTCCGAACATAGCATAAGTAATCTGACTACGCCTCGAACTTATTTAAAAATCACAAAATCCGCTTTTACTACTGTAACAATCGCCATGGTACTTTTATGGCATAAAAATTATTTTGGCTACGAAGAAAACACTCGCGAGTCAAGTCAAGAAAGTCCTCAAAACAAGTTCAAACTTGAGGGTATTTGCAGGTTGAAACCTAACAAATTCGAAGTTGCTGGTAACGTGTTGTTGCATGCAAATCGAAACGTCATGTATGATTTACACCTAGATACAATAGAATAAAAAGTAAATATTTTTTTTTATTTAGTTCAGGAACCAAAATTGAGGACAGCAAAATATCACCATAAAAATGACAATTTTTCAAAACTTTGTAGATCGGTAGAACCCTGAAGATATAGTTTTATTTTATTTATAAATTATTTTATAAATTAAATTTATAAATTATTTTGGTAATTAACGCTTAATTACGCAAATTTTGAAAGGTCTTGTGTTAAGATAAGGCAAAATAAAATTTATCGGGACAGCCTAATGTATATATATATATATGGCTCTGCGGAAATACTCTTGAGCAGATTGAGCAGGTTGGTTATTGGCCCTATGTATTTGTCTTGACACTATTCTGGGACATTTAATTTCTACATCTAGCTGCTCAGCTACTTCTTTAGCCTCTTCAAAAAGCTGTCGGTAAATAACGTCCGCATTTTCTCTTTTATTTTGTAGAACGCTTATAGTATCATTAATAACGTCCGCAGCTTTTTTTAAATCAATCGAGTTCGATTGCAGTATTCTGCTTAAAGATACAGTAGTAACTGAAAAATAAAAAAGTTGGTAAGTGACTGAATGTGAGTATGAGTATTTTAATTAGTGGTCCACCTAGGTCCTGGACCCAACCCAGACCATGACCCCCATGACCCCCCCCCCTGGATCCCCGCTTGAAGGAGATATGCAATATCAAAGTTCGTCTTTTTTTCAAAATTTCTGACTTATTTTTTACAAAACGTTGAACTATCATTACAGTAACTTATATCGATTACGAATTTTTTTTTCAATGCAAGTTAAATAAAATGATAAAAACCCTGTCAGAAAACACCGGAAATTAATTAGCGATTTATTAATTAGTGGTTAATAAATTTATAAATGGGCAAAGTCACTTAACACGAATTAAATGAATACACTTTTATTTAAATCACACTGTTTCGTAATTTATCACTCGTCTATAAATTCTTTGTTATCGCTGGGTTACACTTTCGAGACATTTCTGTTAAAGTATCGCACTTCAACTACATTTTTATTTTATTGATTTGCGCGTCACTGGTATCATACACTCGTTGGTAACACTGATCGCCACGACTTGTCGCTGGTCTCACACTGGTAGAATCGTCAAAATAAAACTTAACTATGGCTCCGATATGGCTTCGCTTTTATAGCAAACACGCCAAATTTTCGAACGTTCCAGACGTTTGTAACAAAATTAAAAATCTGGCGACGTGTGAGTAGGGCCGATATGGGGGCTTTCGCTCGTAAAGCTGTCCTGGGTGCGGTAGCTCATTCCAGAGCGTGGTAGTGTGTTCCAGAATGTAGTGGAAGGTCCCAAGTTTTCGATAGTTTTGTTCCATAGTGACATTACGAGGGATTCCAATCGTGCGTAAATTTCTCCAAATTCTATTATCACGTTACAATATTTAGGTATATTACAGAATCAACCGCAAGTTTCTCTGAAATATTATCAAGCTTTTATTGAATTTACTCATTGCCAAATATGTTTATCTAGCCTGGGAAATAGTGAGTGAATGTGCTAATTTGTTCTAAAATCCTCGCAGTAGAAAATATCTCTCGATTGCCTTGAAGTGGGGGACCTTAGCGTGTTTCGGAAGAGAATATATGTTTTTATATTTACTTTCTTAGCATTAAACTCCTAAAAATGACATACTTCGCAATCTGCCAATCGATTATAGAGCACGGCATAATTGCATGGGGAGGAGCAACTATGAGTGCATTCAATCCAATTATTGCAACTCAAAAAATTGCTATAAAAGTAATCCTCAAAACCTCAATTTTAACGAGGACGGATGAAATATTCAACAAATTCGATGTTTTCGATAAAAAACAAATTCATGCGAATACTACTCTTAAATACACATACAAACACATAAATACACATTTAAACCAACTCAAACAATAATTACCACACGGACAAACAAACTCAATCTACAAATCCCAAGGTTACATACCACGTATGGAAAAAGGAGCTATAACTATTTTGGATCCAAATTACTAAATTGCATGCTTGATGAATTAAAACGATCCGGGCTAACCACAATTTACAACCCTAACATAAAATACAAAATAAAACAGTGGATCCGAACAAGGGGAGAGATAAAATAGGCACACTTACACAAACACACGAACACACTATAACCTCATATATGTGATATATTTTCTATTATGTTACTTTGTTATGTAATGTTAATATACAATACTTATCAAATACAAATAGTTATTCTACTATATATCTATATACTATGTTTTGTACCTACACACTATTGCAAACCATGCCCGACTCAACACAGATATTTCTAGTGAGACAGGCAGAGTCCAACCAAAATTTTATATTTAAATTAAATAGAATTAAACAAATAAAAAATAAAATATAAATATTACCTCATTGTCCCAGTGCGTGAAGACCTGGAAAGACGAATTGTGATAGAAGTAGGCAGCGTAGTATGAAACAGGAAACGCCGCCACGGTCTCCCGGGTCTCCACAGTGTAAGGCTTTATGTAGGGACTGACGTTAGCCTGCCGAAGGGACGCGGCAAGGTTGCACTGCTTTTTGGAGCCCATCCAATACGTGTTTCCCCAGTAAAACCCCGTTTCCGGTGAGCCAGAGGCATCCATTACTGAAAGAATAACATAAATATATTTTATTATTATGGAATATGAGTGATTTGATTGTATTTTGTTTACTATATGCGGACGATGCAGTATTAACGGCAAATGGCGAACAGGACTTACAGAGTCTAGTAAGCAGGATGTATGATGTATGCAAGGAAAGTGACCTTATTATGAACGTAAACAAGTCAAAAGTGATGGTATTCGAGAAAGAAGAAAGTAAGACAACGTGTGAAATTCTAGTAGGTAATGAATGTTTGGAACAGGTAGATTAGTTTGTGTACTTGGAAAGTATGTTCGATAGAAGAGGGAATGTTGAGAAAGATATCGAGAGGAGAGTGACTGCGGGGAATAGGGTGAACGGTGCTTTGAACGCGATAGTTTCTAATAGAAATATGTCTACCGAGGCAAAAGTAGCGGTACATAATTAAATTCTGGTACCAACGCTGATGTATGGAAGCGAAACCTGGAGCTGGCAGAAGAGGGACGAAAGTAGATTGAATGCAGTGGAGATGAGATCCCTCAGACGTATGTGTGGCAAATCAATTTAAAATAATGTAAAGAATGCAGATATTAGGAATGAATGTAAAGCTGATCTTAGCATAAATAAAAAAGGGTCGCTCAGATGGTTTGGGCATGTTGAGCGAATGAATGAGGGCGACCGCGGAAGACGTAAGATATATATATATAGGCCATAGGCCATGGGATCTGAAATATGTGAATATTTTTCAATGCAAAAGTGGGGGAAACAAAGTTAATTTTTATTGATTATGTTAATAATGTCACCACAATATTATTTTTCTGTTTTTGAAGACGAAATTTACATATTTCGTGAGTTATTTCAACATTTAAAATTGACATTTTTAAACCAGACAATGGATTAAGGTTGCTTTTGAATTTTAAGCATTTGGATTTAGGTTGATTTCGACGTTCAAGGAAATAAATGTATTCATTGCAATATCAGGGGTGTTGTGAAATAAAGTTCTCAGTAATTTTAGAGTGTAGGTAAATTATTATAAAATGTTTTAGAAATTTTTATTAAATTATCAATCAATTCGTATTTCATTCTAGTGAATTTGGATGTAGGTATGATTTGAAATCAAGATATATTATGGATGTCTCATAGGGACGAAACTATTTTTTTATATGGAAATGTAGGTATGGAAGTCCTTTTTTTGGGTGTTCATAGGACTTATGACCTATCGTACGGCTGGCTTAAGTGATCATTTTGCACAATGTTACGTTCACTAATTTTCTGAAGTTGCATATATGTTTAATTTTCATACCTTGTTTCATATGTCAGTTGTATTTTTAATAGTGATGCAACGAATACGAATACGAATATTTGTATTCGCCGAATAGTAGATATTTACCGAATATACAAGCTATTTATAACTGAGCTCAACGCAAATTACGGTTTGGCTGTGCACCGTGAATCCTACGCACTCTATTATCGTGGATTCCCCTAACATTGAATGAATGGATTTGTTAAGTTCTCAAATTGTCAATTGTTACATATTTCACAGCATAACATAAGTTCTTTCATCTAGTTTCGTTGGGTTATTAATAAGGTTAGGTGCTCATTTCATATAGCTTTTGTTTTGTAATACGTATTGTTCGTTCCATTTTATTTCCGTTGTGTGTAAAAGTGTTAACTCTTATAAAATAATTTCAAATTACCTAAATCTAATAACATGACCTCTCGTAAGCGTGAAAAAAGTCATATTTGGAAACATTTCCATTAGAAATCTGGTAAGTTAAAATTAAATATGCCGGTGGTAAATTTTAATTATAAAATCTCTTAGTAAAAAAACAGTGATGTGTTATTTATAACCCTGTTGAATTATTCATATTCGTATTCGCCGAATAGTAGGTGATATTCGTATTCGCGAAAGTAGTATTCGTTGCAAAACTAATTTTTAATATTGCATATACTATACGATACCACCTGGTGATCGAAATTTTGTCATTTCCATAAACCAGTACAGATATCACCATTGGTGTTGCTAATGAGACATCTTTATTTTTTTTGGAGTTTTTAAAGCAATATCCTATTTAAATGTATATGACATTCTTCAGAATTGTACGCCTGGAAATTATATCAATTTTTGTAACTCAAGCTAATATGTTTTGAAACTCAAGCTGATGTTTAACAAGCAACAACTTCAGATTGGTACTCGTTATGTTAGTTAACTAATATGTAAAATTTTAGAATGAGCTTAGAGAATAAGTTGACATTCAAATCTAAAAAAAAACGTTGGTTGGATATATTTTTACACTCAACGACTCAAATCAACCAGCAGACCTCTTTCCGTTTTAGAAAGACAATCGAATTAGTATGCGTAAACCGTGCGTACGACGCAAATTGTTTCTTTGTGTTGGTGTTTACGGGTATAAACACCAACACAACGAAACAATGTGCCTCGTACGCACGGCTTACACATACTAATTCGATTGTCTTTCTTAAATGGAAAGAGATATTATACCAACAGTACCGACAGAGAATACTGACATAGGTAGGTACACGATACACAGGCACTTGTGAGATTATCTCAACTAAATTTCCGTTTCATTCCATGCACACGGTATTTTAAAATAATAACAGAGCAAATCACTTATAAGCGTTTACCATACGTGTGAATTACAAGATGACGCCGCACCTACTCTTCAACAGCGGGTTAATTATAAATCAAAAGATTTAATTAATACATTAACTTAACGACCAAGGAGGAAGAAGTGACAGTTTCATTGGCAACGTGCTCGTACGTTATGTACAAGCACATTGCCAATGAAACTGTGTCATTAGTTTGAATGAAAGCCGCGTAGGTTGTCTAATAACCATTAAACCATCACCCGGAAACTATTAACTCTAAGGATGACAGTTTGAATGGGAGGCGGACCACGGACCTTGAGATGATATGGAAGCATTGTGGACACTGTTTAGGTGTAAAGTTGAAAAGCATTTCGAGGTTGCGTTACTAGTCGTTAATTATTCATGTCAGTAAATAAGAAAATACCGTGTCGGGACACGTGTCAGTCACTTGATTTGTTAGAGAAATAAAGGCTCTTCGGATATTTTGAAATTTAATCTATATATTTGTGATAGAGATCTTACTAATTACAATTGACGACATAGATGCTGAAATTTAACGCTATTTTTAGTAGAAATGGTTAAAATATCTTTATATATTTAAATAAAAATTAAATAGTTAATGAAAATATGACTATACCGAGCAGAGCAGCGCGTCAAAATTTACAACAAAAATGGTGAAAATGAAACTGGTGTTACCGTAACAGTTAATGGACTGCATTATCGATCTAAGATAGATGCTGTAGACTTAGATGATGTTTATTTTCAGCAGGATTGAATTATGGTTGATTCTCTGGACTTGGATAGTATCCATTTTTAGCATGATTGGATTATGGTTGATTCTTTGGATTTGGATGGTATCTATTTTTAGCAGGATTGGATTATGGTTGATTATCTGGATTTGGATATTATCTATTTTTAGCGGGATTGGAATATGGTTGATTCGTTGGACTTGGATAGTATCTATTTTTGGCAGGATTGGATTATGGTTGATTCTTTGGACTTGGATGGTATCTATTTTTAGCAGGATTGGATTATGGTTGATTATCTGGATTTGAATATTATCTGTTTTTATCGGGATTGGAATATGGTTGATTCGTTGGACTTGGATAGTATCTATTTTTGGCAGGATTGGATTATGGTTGATTCTTTGGACTTGGATGGTATCTATTTTTAGCAGGATTGGATTATGGTTGATTATCTGGATTTGGATATATCTATTTTTAGCGGGATTGGAATATGGTTGATTCGTTGGACTTGGGTATCTATTTTTGGCAGGATTGGTTGATTCTTTCTTGGATGGTATCTATAGCAGGATTGGATTATGGTTGATTATCTGGATTTTATTATCTGCGGGATTGGAATATGGTTGATTCGTTGGACTTGGATAGTATCTATTTTTGGCAGGATTGGATTATGGTTGATTCTTTGGACTTGGATGGTATCTATTTTTAGCAGGATTGGATTATGGTTGATTATCTGGATTTGGATATTATCTGTTTTTAGCGGGATTGGAATATGGTTGATTCGTTGGACTTGGATAGTATCTATTTTTGGCAGGATTGGATTATGGTTGATTCTTTGGACTTGGATGGTATCTATTTTTAGCAGGATTGGATTATGGTTGATTATCTGGATTTGGATATTATCTATTTTTAGCGGGATTGGAATATGGTTGATTCGTTGGACTTGGATAGTATCTATTTTTGGCAGGATTGGATTATGGTTGATTCTTTGGACTTGGATGGTATCTATTTTTAGCAGGATTGGATTATGGTTGATTATCTGGATTTGGATATTATCTATTTTTAGCAGGATTGGATTATGGATTGGATTGGATTATGGATTGGATTTAAGCTCGGTCGGCAAACTTTATGGAAGAATTTTGATAGAAAGAGTAAGGTCGATGACAAAAGAAAAGGTATGGGACGTGCAAGGAGCCTTTGTGGGTGGAAGAGGATGCATGGATCAGATATTCTCTCTACGAGTGTTGACGGAAAAGTTTTTAGCGAAAAACCAAAAACTTTTCTGTGCATTTGTAGATCTGCAAAAAGCTTATGATAGGGTTATTAGAGGAAGGTTATGGAAGGTACTCTCTGATTACAAGGTGAACAGTAAACTTATAGACGCAGTTGCATCCCTTTACGAGGGGAGTACTGCGTGTGTAAGAATCAATGGATCTTTCACACCGTGGTTTGATATAACAAAAGGTGTCAAACAGGGTTGTGTAATGTCTCCATGGCTGTTCAACTTGTATATGGATAATTGTGTGAAAGAACTGGAATGTATGAATATAGGAGCGAAAATGAGTGATTTGATTGTATGCTGTTTACTGTACGCGGATGATGCGGTATTAATGGCAAATAGCGAACAAGACCTACAAAGTCTAGTTAGCAGGATGTATGATGTATGCAAGGAAAGTGACCTTATTATGAATGTAAAGAAGTCAAAAGTAATGGTATTCGAGAAGGAGGAAAGTAAGACAACGTGTGAAATACTAGTAGGCAATGAATGTTTGGAACAAGTAGATGAGTTTGTGTACTTGGGAAGTATGTTCGATAGAAGAGGGAATGTTGAGAAAGATATAGAGAGGAGAGTGACTGCCGGGAATAGGGTGAACGGTGCTTTGAATGCAATAATTTCTAATAGAAATATGTCTACCGAGGCAAAACTGGCGGTACATAATGGAGTTCTGGTACCGACACTAATGTATGGAAGTGAAGCCTGGAGCTGGCAGAAGAGGAACGAAAGTAGATTGAATGCAGTGGAGATGAGGTCCCTTAGACGTATGTGTGGTAAATCCATGTATGATAGAGTAAAGAATGAAGATATTAGGAATGAATGTAAAGCTGATCGTAGCATAATACAGAGAATAAAAATAGGGTCGCTCAGGTGGTTTGGGCATGTTGAGCGAATGAATGAGGAAAGAATGGTAAGAAAGATATATGATGCAAGTGTTGACGGCGCCAGAAAAAGAGGGCGACCACGGAAGACGTGGCATGACCAGATTAACCAGATACTGGAAGATGGTCCTGTTAGAAGTCTGAACAACCGTCGAGCTTGCATGCGAAGATGTATGAATGTAGACGAAGCGAAAGTTGTATGTCAGGACAGAAGAGTATGGCGCTATATCCTCTCTGCCTACCCTCTCGGGGAAACGGCGTGATGGTAAGTAAGTAAGTAAGTAAGATTATGGTTGATTCTTTGGACTTGGATAGTATCTATATTCAGCAGGATTGGGCTACGGTTGATTCTTTGGACTTGGAGGATGTCTATTTTCAACAGAATTGGTCTACAGTTGATTCTATGAACTTAGAGGATGTCTATTTTCAACAGAATTGGTCTACGGTTAATTCTTTGGACTTGGAGGATGTCTATTTTCAGCAGGTTTGGGATACGTGCCACCTAAGTCGGGAAACAACAATTCATTATAACATCTTGCACAATCAATAAATCATGGCAGACGTCATCCTCGCATCGAGGGACCACCGAAGAAGATTACACTAGAAATTTTCTGGACGCGTATACCTGATAATAGTTCGGAAATTAGTTTCAGCACTTTTCTTGTCCTGGAGAAGGGAACGTCCTTCCCAAAATGTGTAAGTAGAATTTTGTAATAAATATTAATCAATAAAAAGTTTAAAAGGAAGTCCTCGGCGAGCGTCTGTCCTCTGTTTGTCTGTACGTCCGCCCTAATCTCGAGAACCACTTAACGGATTTTTTATGCGGTTTTTACTGTTATTTTTTATTTATTTATCTTCATCTTGTTACATGACATAGGAAATGGAGCCGCTCATCTCACTAGGAAGAACCTGTGCCGAGATGAGCAGCTGAACAATATAGCGATAACAAAAAATAATAAAGATATACAACAAAATACTATATAACTATAAAATAAATAAATAAACTAATTGAGTATATAAATATAAAATTTGGATAATACGAACAGTATATATTGACAAATACAAAAGCAATAGTGAAAGTAGAGTAATATATATAAAAAATCATATGCATGGATAGTAACAAAATGTATGTATAGTCTGCATTTCTACAGGAAATTTATTCAAGAATACATTCTTATTGTGAAGTTGCATTTTTTTTAGAACAAAGTTCTGGGAAATTTAAAATCAAATTAATTTATCAATTGGAAAGACATACAGAAAAAATCAATAACCGAGATCCGTGGTTCAAATCCCGGTAGCAGCCAAATATTTTTTCGTGGATTTGTCTGTATGTCTTTCTAATTGATTAATTTATTTGGTTTTAAATATCACAGAACTTTGTTCTGAAAAAATTGCAACCTCACAATAAAAATGTGTTCTTGAATATAATATAAGTGTGTTGTATCAAATGTGTCCAACAATTAAAAATGAATTAAACGGTTGATTGTGGCGTCCTCTAGCGGCAGTAAAACAAAGTAATTTGTGCCTACCGTACCAGAAAAAGTGAATTGCTCTAAAAATGGATAATAAAAGTTAATCAATTAATAAATGAGACTTACAGATAAGGTCGATATATTCACGGAAATGTACAAGGCCGATATAGCGTAATTGGATAATGCGCCTGCCCCGGATAGGAGAAGATCCGTGGTTCGAATCGCGGTAGCAGGCAAATGTTTTTTTGTGGATTTGATTTTTCTGTATGTCTTTATTATTACACATATAGCTGCTGAGCATTAACGGTATTCGAGAATCAAGTCGAGGAAAAATTTACCGCTAAAGCGCTCTGATAGAAAACGCTACGTAATCCGTTAAAGATACAAAAAAAATGTGTGGGGAAGATTGTGTAAAATAAAATAAACTACAAAAAAATCAGTGGTAGCATTAAATGTATAACTAACATATGATGCTTAGTTAACTTTCCAGCAATTTTGACCAATTCTGTATTAATCCTTATCAAATTAAACATCTTACTTACCAGCATTTACCGTAGATCAAATTTGTCCGTACACCAAATCATTAGACGATATATAAATTAAAAAGACCATAAGTAATGGAGGATGGTCCTGTTTAAAGTCTAAACAACCGCAGAACATGTATAAGAAGATGCATGAGTGTTATGATCGAAGCAAAAGTGGTGTGCCAAGATAGAAGAATATGGCGTTCTATCCTGTCTGACTACCCCTGCAGAAAAAAGGCATGATGGTTAGTTAGTTAGTTAATTAGAAGATATGACTAGTTTAAAAAGTAAGACTTGGCCATAATTAAATGTGTGTCACGGAACAGCAGGCGACATCGGTGACTATGTAGGGTTGGGGGAGCTCATTACAATAGCGAAGGGAAAAACTTCATTTCAAAATGAAGACTACAACACACACACGTTCACCAGTTTGAAGACTACAAAGTGTACACTACAATTGTAGTACTACGAAATGAAGTGAAGTAAATGAAGTGAAGTAATGAAGTAATTGTAGTATTAATGAAGTGAAGTAATGAAATGAAGTAATTGTAGTATTAATGAAGTGAAGTAATGAAATGAAGTAATTGTAATAATAATGAAGTGAAGTAATGAAATAATAGTGAAGTAAATTTTTAAATGAAATGAAGTATTTTTTTCCCAAATAAAAAATTAGCGAGCTAAAAAAAAATAAGGTCAACGACAAAAATAATAAATGACGATATTTTCTCCAAAGTAACATTTGGCGACCTAAAAAAAAAAAAAAAAAAGGTCGCCAGACAGATTTCTTCGTTCGATTCCAAAAAATTTTCAAACCATGGGGGGGGGGGGTTGTTACAGTTTCCAAAGATTTCTCCATTTAGCTACATCAACTTCCCAAAAATTTCTTCATAGCTCCCAAAATTTTTCAAACCATGGGGGGGGGGGGGGTTGCTACAGTTTCCAAAGATTTCTCCGTTTAGCTACATCAACTTCCCTAAATTTTTTTCAAAACTCCCAAAATTTTTCAAACCATTACACTATTTAAAATGTGTTTCTCATACTTTCGATAACTTTGAAGTGTATGTACTTTGTAGTGTTCGCTTTGAAATGAAGTGTACTATTTGAAGTTTATACTTTCAATAACTTTGGTGTTTGTAGTTTGTAGTGTGCACTACACATCAAAAAACAACCACCGCTTGTTATGTGTTCATTATTATTTTATTTTCTTAATTTATTTGTTATAGTGTTTTACTATAAAAACAAAACTACTCGCTGGTCCTGATTAAAACAAAGTGTTAATTAATTTATTTATAAAACGGTGCCACAAAATGAATTGAAACATTTTTAAGAAGGATCATCTACTTACGTTTAAGGGCCCATATAGCGCCATCTCTTATCCCCTTTTCAATCAGAGTCAACTTCTGGAAGCAGTCAGAGGCACTGTCGTTCCTGGTGGCAGTCAGGGCCAGCCCGTAGTAGATTGACTGCCCCTCCAACTTGACCACATCGCAACCGCACCAGGCGAAACATGTCGCGAGCATCAAATATTTAAGAAACATCTTTATCGCGACTGTTTTCAAATTTTTAAATTATTTATTTACATCACAAAGTATCACTGAATGTTAATTTTTAAAATATGTCTGTATTATTTGTTTATTTCTAATTAATACTCAAAATGAAATATTTTTAACACTCATTTATTATGGGATTAAACAAAACATAGACACATCCTTACGATGGTGAAATTTGGAATCTGAAAACTGGGCTTAATAAAAAACTCTTGAATTCTCATTAATAATTAATCGACATCAGCAGATTAGAATAAAATCAAAAAAAGTTTCTAAGTCTCTGACATATAGACAATGTCTCAGTATCATTAAAAGATTTGGCAGTTACTTCTTGGTGCAACATTTAAATTGAAAATATGTTTTATTTTAACTTTGTAATACACACACAATATGAGTTATTAATATAATAACAGTCCCTCTCATCATCAGTTATTATCTATACCTGATGATAAGAGGGACTGCTCCTCTCGAAACTATAGTAGTTAGTAATTAATAACTCATATTGTGTGTGTATGTTCGATCTCTGAGATCTCGAAGCCTAATTCACATTAAGTTCTATAACACAAATCTAGGCTATTTCTCTTGAATGAATTTTTCATATTAGATATTTAGCAAAAAATAAGTCAGAGATATTTTTAAAAAAGGCAAACTTTGATGTCGTAAATCTCCTTAACTATCGATAATATTAGGTCATGATTGCTTGAACTACCTCTGTTACACCCTGTATTAACAAAAATCACAAATGACAAATGTTATATATAAGATGGAAAATAGTTTCCAATGTTTTGCCCAAAAAAATACATCTTGGTGTTAGGTAGGTTAAACGATTGCCACAATTCGGATACAATAAGTCGATATTGATCACAACGTCAGACGATACCTTGCTGTTCCAAAGGCACGACATTCTATTCGTTAAAAATATACGTGCGTAAATAGCGATTAATATTGTGAGAACATATTCATACTCTGTGTAAATAAACGCGAAGGTTTATTTGCCATCCGCGCGCTAAGTCTTTTCACATCATCTATGGTGTTTGCCGACTGCATTATCGCGTCGCGAATTTCCGAAGAATACAAGCAGCCGTATAATAAATATTGCGGGTGTTGTGACGCTGCTACCTGCCAAGGGCCAGAGAAGTTAATACTAAATTATTATTACTAAAATAAAACACAAATCACTTTGTTTTCACCACTCTATTAGATTAAACAATCTACATGTTTCGAGAACAATGTTCTCTGCTTCAGGATTATTGGTGTACTAAAAATTGAAAAAGTAAACCGTGCAAATGTGTTACGGTGAAGGGATGGGTGAGGGGAGGGGGGGGGATCAGAGGTGTTAATTATTATGGGTCATCTGGAGAGGATGGAATGTTAAGTGGAAAAATATTCAATATTGGGTTATGCAAAAATTTTGTAGGTGTATTTATTAAATTTGAATAAATATTAACATTTTTCCTAATTTTAAATATTTTTAGATTATTTATTTGTGGGATCTTATAGCTGAAATGTAAAAATTTTAAACCTGTGTTAGTATTAAATGTATGGTCATTTTCTATTAAAAAACTAACTATCTAACCATCACGCCGTTTCTCCGCAGGGGTAGGCAGAGAGGATTGAACGCCAAACTTTTCTATCCTGGCACACCACTTTTGCTTCGGCCACATTCATACATCTTCTCATACACGTACTACGGTTGTTGCGGCTTTTAACAGGGCCATCCTCAAATACTTGTAGTACCTGATCGTGCCAGTCTTTCGCGGACGCCCTCTATTCCTGTTGCCTTCAACACTCGCCACATATATTTTCTTAACCATCCTTTCCTCGTTCATACGTTCCACATGACGAAACCATCTCAGCACTTCTTTCTTTATTCTATCTACCACACTACAGCCAGCATTGCATTCACTTCTAATTTGTTCATTCCTCACTCTATCGACCAAAGATTTTCCACACAAGCGTCTTAATGACCGCATTTCCACCGCATTCAGTCTACTTTCATTCCTCTTTTGCCAATTCCAGGCTTCACTTCCGTACATAAGGGTTGGCACTAGAAAGCCATTATGTATTATTAAATGTTTTTCAAAATCAGACTCAACATTGCTAGTTAAAGCTTTGGTGTGTTCTTTAACCCTACTTCAACACCTCTACCCCCCCCCCACTTTACTTTTTCAATTTTTAGTACACCAATAATCCTGAAGGAGAGAACATCGTTCTCGAAACATGTAGATTGTTTAATCTAATAAAGTGCTGAAAACAAAGTGATTTGTGTTTTATTTTGACAATTTAATGTTGTAAACTAGTGGTTAAGATACTCGCCCAGTGGTAGACTGGTCGGGGGTTCGAGCCATATTCCAGCAGGCCGGCAAATTTAATACTGGAAATTAATTAAAATGCCAGAATGTTCATTTTGACACACAACTTAAAAAGTGAATATATAGTCTTTTGCTGTGCAATTTTATATTAATATTAATATTTTCAACACCACTACATGACGGTACCTCACATGTGTTAAACATTTTACTACTACTAAAACTACTACTAAAAACTACAAAATATTATTATTTTATCTGTGTTAATTTCCAAGTTAAATGGGAATGTATATCGCGCAAGTATTAA
>JADDOH010015771.1:0-42595 GCA_016648135.1 Agrypnia vestita | reverse complement strand
TGATAAAATTTGGCTGCTGTTGAAATTCCAATGGAAGCTATTTTAAAGCTTACAATGGCTAGTTTACAAAATGTAATTAATTGCTTAAATAATTATACAGCTTTTTATTCTGGCCAACTATTATTCGCAGACAGTAATAAATTTTGGGCAAAGGTGTTTGCAGCACATTTGCGCAGCAAAGCTAGCATTAAACTTTAGATCACCCTCTATTCAATTGTAGTCTGTGTTTTAATTTACATGCATTTTTTCAAAAAAACTACACAGAGGCGGCTATTTCAAAAGTATAAATTTAGGCGACCACTGAAAAGTTTGGCACATAAATAAACAGCGAGAGATGAATGTTGCAAATGATTAATTTTAATTGTTTTTTTGTAATGGGTGCCTCATTTAATATTTATTCATTTATTTAATATGGGTACATTACAATACATGCGTACAAAATTGATAAAGTTAAGCCAACCATTATTAATAACATATACGTACTACACAATGTCATGATAACATCTCCAAACATAACATAACTAATAAATACATTAACATAACACAATGTACCTAAATTACGTGTTTAGGTGATGAAATGTATTTGTAAAGTATGTGAGGTGGAGGACTTGGTGACTAACGCTGTTTCCTTGTAAGAGTGGCAGAGAGGATAGAACAGCGATCTTTTCTACTCTGGCACACCACTTTTTTACATGCACGCTCATCGGTTGATGAAGGATAACAGGACCGCCCTCGGAAACTTGTTTTTTAGGACTCGGCGGGTAACATCGGCGATAACATTTCCTCCCTATTCTCATATCCCTTTCCCCTCCCCTGACATATTTTCTATGCAAATCTGTACTGTTTGACCTGTCGGACTCAAAATTTGTAAACTTATTCTTTAGGACTCGGAAAGTAACATCGGCGACATTTCCTCCCTATTCTCAAACCCCTTCCCCTCCCCCTGACATATGTTCTATGCAAATCTGTACTGTTTGACCTGTCGGACTCAAAATTTGTAAACTTATTCTTTAGGACTCGGAAAGTAGCATCGGCGACATTTCCTCCCTATTCTCATACCCCTTCCCCTCCCCCTGACATATTTTCGATGCAAACCTGTACCGTTGACAGATAGGACTCAAAATTTGGAAACTTATTCTTTAAGACTCGGCGGGTAACATAGGCAACATTTCCTCCCTATTTTTATACCCCTTCCCCTCCCCCTGACATATTTTCGATGCAAATCTGTACCATTTGACCGATCGGACTCAAAAGTTAAGGAAGTGTCTGACAAAATCTTCAGTCGTTCATAACACATGGTTGTGATGGTAGACCGCCTATTCTGCGTTTGCCCTGTCATACGCAGGGCACTTTTAAGATCTGCAAAGATTTAAGTCTTTCGCAGTATCATCGCAGAAGCCACAGCAACTTTATCTTCGAAAAGAGCAAGCGATGGATTCATTACCAGCATCTCGCAGCTAAAGGCTGGACATTCACTGCAAATGCAGCTTTCGGCGTTTTTTTTTACGAAAATGTGGATTTTTATTATTCATTTATATCAGAATGTATATTCTGGAATGCAATTTTTTAAAGCAATAACTTAGATATAACCTTTTTTCTTATACAAAAGTAATGAACTGAACATTATTTATAATAATTAAAAAAATATAACATTTATCGACAGGCCGCGGCCAAAAAAATCGTTTTTAGCGTCCTAGGCGGCGCAAAGTTTTAATGAACATTTATATGTACGCATATTATATGTTTTTAATACGCATAAAGTATACTTCATTATCTCAAATCCATACTTAGGGAATTAAGACATATTCAATATTAATAAAGTTACAATGTTTTAAATTTGCAAGAAATTTTTACGTTTTTTTTTGATTTTCAAACGTTTTTTATTTATATAAAGAGATTTAGAACATTATAACTTTATGAATATTGAAATTTTTTTATTCCCTAAGTACGGATTCTAGATAATGAAGTATACTTTATACGTATTAAAAAACATATTATGGGTACATATAAATATTCATTAAAACTTTGCGCCGCCTAGAACACTACAAACGATTTTTTTGGCCGCGGCCTGTCGATTAATGCTTATATTTTCTTAATTATTGTAAATAATGTTCAGTTAATTACTTTTGTATATAAAAAAGATTGTTCCTAAGTTATTTCTCTAAAAGATTTGGAGTCTAAAATATACATTCTGATATAAATGAATAATAAAAACTCACATTTTCGTAAAAAAACGCCGAAATATGCATTTGCAGTGAATGTCCAGCCTTAATGCCACAATTTGGGAGCAAAAATAATTTTGTTGCTAAATACTTATAAAGTAACACTTAAATTTTAACTACGTAATGATTTATTTTTCTATTTAACACATCAAAACTTACCTTGATTCGCTGTTTTATTTAAAAAAATTAAACTTTGTACATTATTAAAAGATATCATTTAGCAATACAAGTCGAAATTTTTTTTTGCATACATTAGTGGCCAACCGTAATGAATACTACATTCCATATAAACTGATGTATTCCTCTCAGAAGCTGGGCTTTTTGTGGGTTCCCTCTGGATCGTGTGATCGCGTCTTCTTCTTTCGCGTTCTCTGAAAATGGTATCAATTTGATTTTAAGTATTGTGAATCTCTGCATTTAATTTCAGCGATTAATAATAAAATTACATTTTGGAGTATAAAACGTAACATTACTTTGTTGCTTAAAAGGATTTTTTTTTAAATTTTCATACATTTTTAATATAAGTTCTGACCCAAAAGTTAACATATGAATTTCGGAGGTAATAGACACATTATTTTGAAATTGCCCTCAAAGAAAGCATTTCGTCGCTGTATATATAATAAATCCTATGTGCCGTTTAGTACATTATGAGATATACGAATAAATTTGTCAATTTCTCATATAAATAATGGATATATATTTTAAAAAAACAGTGCCGTTCATCTGAAAGGTCTGCCTAGTAATTATTAAAATATTTTTTATAAATCTATAATAATAATATATAAATAATCTGTGCAATTATTTTTTAAAACAGCTTTTATTCGCTTATCTCAGAATGTACTAAACGTCACATAGGATTTATTATATATACAGCGACGATTTGCCACAAATGTAATCAAAAGGTGTTTTATTTAATTTTGAATGATTGGCGTTGTCACAATATTTTTATTTACGATGTAAATCCTTAATTATGTATATGTCCATATGAGCATTAGGAACTTACTGTGAGAAAGAAGACTCTCACATCTCTATTTCCCATATTTCTTTTCTCGTGCTGTAATCAGGAGTACATGAGTAGGTTGGTAAAACAGTTAATTTTCGCCACTTAACGAAAGGAGGGGACCGAGTAATAAATGACCAGTGTTCCTGTTACTGCGAAAGACTTATGTTCTCCCGATAAAGTATCCTCTCGGAGATAAACAGGACCAGGAAGAAGGAGATGAATGTAATACATCAAGATTATTCCCACCCGCTTTCGTGCGATCATGCAATAAGAAAAACGTTGGCAGATTATCGGCTGTTCTAACAAATAATCTTCCCGCCATTGCCCTTCTGCTTTAGAAAATCTCTAAATTATCAACGCTAGGATAAAGTTAGGGCGGTGGAAAATCTAAGACAATGCTGTACAATATCTTAGAAATATTTTAGACATAATACAATAATGAATTAAGGACCCTAGATAATTTCTCATAATTACTATTATAAATAATAATAATTTAATCATAATTTTAGCGGTCCGCGCGTGGCATAACCTGGTTTGGGGGTGGCAGGTGTCCAGCTGGGTCCGGGGTGGGTGAGACGCCTGGGGAGTGGGGTAAAGTGACTATATTTCGTCAGGGTCCTAAAGTAAAACTTAGCAAAATTTGATGTAAATCAACGTAATACATACATACTTATGTCATGGAGAGGGGGTGAGGTAGTCAAGAGGAGGGAGAGAATATGTTTTGTGAAGAGACCTATAGAGTAAGTACCCAAAATTGGTTTAAATCGGTCAAAGATTATGCTTAGTGCCTGTGCGATTTTGTAATTATATTTACATAATTTATTATATTTTCTAAAATAAACTGAACAAGTAAAAAAGCAAAAAGACACCAACATAAGTGGTAGGTATTATATTATTATGATTTTTTTAAGTATTGTAATAAAAATAATTTATATACCGCTTTCTGTTGCATGTTAGAAGACGCGCTGATTGGTGTAATCAAATTTTTGATCATACCTTTGATTACTAGATTATAATTGAATTGATTTTTTGAAATCTGCTATTTATTAATAAATATTTGCAGGTAAATTAAATAATAATTTTGAATGTCCGTCCGTAAATTTCTATCTAATAGCTGATCTCATTCCGTTTTCAAATTTGTTTTAAAATAAAATGAAAACGTAGACTTTACGCTTTTTTATTTATTTTTTAATATTTCAATAATGAAAATTAAAACTAAAAAGTGCATCCATTACTGTATCGCATATGTCATTGGTATTAAATTAATCAAAATAATTTTTTACGCAACAATGTCCGCCACTAACGCTACCAGATATCACAAACAATAATGAGATACAATATAGCTAGTCCACAACACTTTACAGGTAGATTTCTGTCTAATTAATGACACGAAAATGTTCAAGCAAAAATATTATAATATTAATTGTTATTGAGATAAACGACTTCAAAGTTTGTAATTTTTAAAATATTTCTGACTTATCTTCAGTTAAAAGTTGAATTGTTATTAAATTTACTTTTAAAGAATGATAAAAATACACTTTCTTTAATACAAGTCAAATAAGATGATAAAAACCTTGCAGAAATTTGAAAAATATGTTTTTTGAAAAGTTATTATCATTTTGTTTGACTTGTATTAATGCGGACTTTTATTTTATATAATTGATTAAAGTACCTTTCATAATATTCTTACGTATTACAAAAGATAATTCAGATTTTTTTATTTCTATATCCTCTTAATACTTAATTATGTTTTCACGGGTGTACGGCTAACGACTCTTGCGTGTCACACTCTAATTATCTATAGTTGTCATTCCAGAAAATTAGGGATAGACAATGAAATTTTATATATAGATATTTAAGGTTACATTTCTTTAAGTATGAGTTTTAATTCTTTTCATGAAACCCGACAAAAAAATTGACAAAGATCAGTATAAATTTTTACAACTCCATTACTTTGAACCTCATTAATTTATAATTTTGTTTATTAATGATTTTTATGTTTAGTTTGTAGAAATCCTTGTTTATTTTTAATGAAATTTACAATAAATTAAATTTTAATAAATATTATTATTAAGTTCTGCAGGTTAAGTGTTATTTCCTAGGAAAAAATAATCTTAATATAGCGCTTCACCGAAAATATCTAACTATGGAGGGGCACGGTAGCTTAAACCTTATAAATAAGTCGATTGTACGTGGTATATTTCATGTCACATTTAAAACACTTATCTGCAGAACTTAATAATATTAATTAAAATTTAAAACATTTTAAATTTCATTAAAAATTAATTACAATTCAATTTTAGTTTTAAGTATAACTTCTACCGCGCATACATGAGTACATGCACGAATTTTTTAAAGTAGTTTTTATTTAAATTATTTAAAATTGATATTAAACAAAATGTTATTAAACAAAAAAAAATATATTACTTTACACACACGATACAATTTTTCAACGCCAAAGAAAAAATAAAAACATAATGTAGTTGAGATCTTAGAAAAAATTTTTTCTTAAAAATCAGAAAAATATTCGTAAAAGAAAATTTGGTTATTTTGAGTGAACTTTTTATTCTTCTAGAATATTTAACTGCGCGTGTAAACATTTAAGAAAGAAAAAAATACTGTATTTTCGGTCGTATGTCTGTATCATAACAGTCACATCCCTAATATGGAACGAAGAATTTGCGTATATATTTTTTTATCAAACTAGCAAACCTTGAGTCCATGTAGAAGGGGTTACGTACGTAGCACTACGCAGTTGAAAGGTCAGGCGTTAAAGTTTGCACATTTCTATGTCTTGCAGACGCTGGAAAAAAATATATGACCGTTTTAAAAAATATTTTTAGTGACAAAAATCTACTAGTGGCGCCACTACCAGCGCCGATTTGGTGGTAAAATTTTGAAACCCACACAATTAATCAAGTAGGTACTGGAGCTACTTAATATGGGTAAATGTTTTTTATATCTTCTGACATGTTTAGTAATTTTGCCGATGCTGTACGTAGCACACTTTCAAAAATGTTTTCTTTTTATTTGTTAAAATCACTGGTGTTTCAAATTCAAATATATTAAATAGCATCTTAATATTAAAGGCTGCCTAGCGCCCTCTACGCGTTTTCCCTCTCAAGTCACCACGTCACGTGTTTCTGTTTCCCGCGAGATTACATTCTTTTATTCTGTAATCGAATGCGTTCGAATTTTAAATGTACCTTCACATATTCCTCGTGGGTTTGTGGAAGGGAAGTGATTGGATAGAGCGGGGGGGGGAGGGGGGTGGAGACAGACACTTGTATTTTTTGCCGGGAAAATTTTTACTAACAAATGTATTTGGTCACACTTCCTTGTCTTATTTTATTTAAACAATTAGTATTCTTGAGAACGGGTAAATTAAATAATAGTTTATAAATTATCTGTTATTTTCTTGAACGAGATGCAGTTCTTTGTTGAGGGTGGTTCACCAAGCCTTACTTCTGCTGATCGATGACGTCATCATATGATGTCACGAAAAAAATCGACTTTCCCAAAACGAAATAGGTTCCAAATTTAGTTCAGGTTCACAGCACGTTAGTAATATTCCAGTATTCCTGTATTCCAGTAGTCCAGTAGAAGGCAGGTAGAGAGCAGGTAGTAATAAAAGGCAGAATAAGTCGGTCTTGGCCATGGCTTGCGCACGACATTTATTTCGAAACAAGGTGCCGACCCCGCGTTTGACGATCGCAGGGGTCTAAATCAAACGGGGCTAGCCGAAACGACAATCCGCCGTTACCGCTGGCCCTGGGTTAAAGCCTCCATTTCCGGTTCCGGTCCATTTGATTTGATTTTATTAGCCGTGAATTGAAACAAAATTACGGACGTTACACGAAGTTATGGACGAACAGACAGACAGACAGACAGATAGACGGACAGACAACGAAATAATTCTCCACGAATAATCCGGTATCGAGTTAATAATATTTTAGTGCTAGATTCAACTAAAAAGTTACTAAGAATTCTCCACGAACAATCCAGCGCCGAATCAATAATAATTTAGTTCCAGTTTCGATTTAAAACTCTACAATACCATCAGCACTTATTCAGGGAAATATCTGTGCATAGGCACATGGATTTAAAGGAAAAGAATCCTAGAGCATTTTATAAAAACACGGATTTTCAATTTATAAAAAAATAATTCAATCTTTAGCATCAAATCGCGCCATGAATGTTCTTCCCCAACCGGCTACGTTCGTTGTACGCAGCTTAATATTAGGTCCTTACATATGAAATTGACGTTTTACCGTACTGGCAAATTTGATCTCAAATATCTTCTCTTTGGTTAGGAATTCCAAATCCAAATTTTTACAGCTATTTACTCATGTATTTGTGTTTTGAAAATTATAATTCATTTGTTTTTTCCTCAATTGTTTTTTTCTTTGCGAGACTCAGTTTACAAAATGAAAAACTTGAAATATCGCGTTATTTACGAGTACGAGTTCCACCGTGGCACCAGTGCTGCAGAAACGGCTCGAAGGATTAATGATGTGTATGGCGACGGTGCCGCAAAAGAAAACACAGTGCGTTTTTGGTTCCAACGTTTTCGTTCTGGAAATTTCGACCTGCAGAACAAGCCCCGTGGACGGCCGGAGACCAAAGTTGATAATGAAGAATTGAAGGCTATTGTGGAAGCGGAATCCATCGCAAACCACATCCGAGTTAGCTACAGGCTGCGGTGTTAGTGATAAAACTGTTTTAATCCACTTGAAGCAAATTGGTAAGGTGAAAAAGCTTGAAAGGTGGGTACCTCACGAATTGAGTGAAGCAAATCAACAAACGCGAGTTACTTGTGAGCGTTTGGTGGACTAGTGCTGGTGTCGTTCACTACAGCTTTCTTAAATCTGGCCAGACGATTAGGGCAGATGTCTATTATCAGCAACTGCAAACCATGATGGAAAAGCTAGCTGCTAAACAACCGAGGCTGGTTAATCGCTCTAGGCCACTGCTGCTTCATGAAGACGCTAGACCACACACTGCACAACAGACGGCTACCAAATTAGAGGAGCTTCAATTGGAATGTCTAAGACATCCACCGTACTCTCCGGACCTTGCCCCAACAGATTACCATTTTTTTCGAAATTTGGATAACTTCTTGCAAAGGAAAAAATTCAACTCCGATGGGGCAGTCCAAACCGCCTTCAAAGATTTTATTGATTCCCTTCCGAATGGTTTTTTTAGTAAAGGGATCGATGCACTACCTATGAGATGGCAAAAGTGCATAGATAGCAATGGTACATACTTTGATTAAATAAATATATTATAATAAAAAAAAATCGACTTTATGTTCCTCCCATACTAAACGTCAATTTCATATGTAAGGACCTAATATACAGGGTTATTTGGAAAACATTTATAACCTCGCTGGACTATACTCCTGCCTTGATTATGAGTCGAAAATGTTCAAGCTATTATGACCTAATATCAATAGTTAAGGAGATATGCGACATCAAAGTTTGCATTTTTTTTTCAATATTTCCGACTTTTTTTTTGTAAAACGTAGGACTATCATTACAGTAACTGATATCGAGTATGAAAAATTCATTGCCTTTAATACAAGTCAAATAAAAAAATAAAAACCTTCGAATTCCAATTGGAAAACATTCCAATTGGAATTTTTTCAGGGTTTTATCATTTTATTTAACTTGTATAAAACGAATAAATTTTTCGTAATTGATATTAGTTACTTTAATGATATTCGAACGTTTTGCAAAAAATAAGTCAGAAATATTGGAAAAAAAATATAAACTTTGATGTCGCATATTTTCATGACTATCATGACCTTATCTATTGATATTAGGTCATGATAGCTTGAACATTTTCGGCTCATAATCAAGGCAGGAATATAGTCCTGCGATAAATGTGTATTTAAGATGCGTTTCCCCTCTCTTTCCTCTTACTCTTACTCTTACACGTGAGAGTTAAAGATTTTGTCAAAAAGAGAAATTCATCGGTGACCACTGCAAAGTGCAGTAGGTAAACACCCGATTATACATACAGTATACAAATCACAGAATCAGGACGGACTCTGTCAGTACATTTAACATAACTGTGTAAGTAGATAGTTGTTGCAGTAGAGATATTTCGAGTATCTAGAATCTAGACCATGCGCTTTATCGGCGGAGATTGAGGAAAGGAATCTTTCTTTCCGCTGTCTCCTATCACGTTCGGTATTCCGTCTTCTTCCATCACTTAAGTATTTTTGTATTTCTGCTTTCTTTAAAAGTAAAATTGAATTTTAAATTCTCTTGCATCGTACGGAAGAGAATTTAATATTCTCAGTTATTTTTGATAGTACTTACAAGATTCAACATGGTGTTCATTGCGCGGTTAATTTGAATTGGAAAATGGTCGATGGAATACAGTTGCGGTAAATAAGCGGCAACGCGTCAAATATTCTAAAACAATTTGAAATGCTAAATACGGCGACAAAATGAAGTTATTCGCTTTTAAATTCGAATAAATTATTTAGTAAATCCCGGTGTTAGGGAAAGGGAAAACTTTGGCCGGAAACAAGTCACAGTTGTATGGTAATTACGGAAGGGCGCAGCACGGATTAGTTGTAAATAATAATTATAAATTCTCTACCTTTTTAATTAATTCTATGTTGAAATAGTTAATGATTCATATTTGATGGAAATAAATACAAGAAAATTATAACGCACCTTTGTATAAATATATTTTTAATAAAAGTACAAAAGGTTTCAATTGAAGAATTTATTGGATGAAGTAAAAAAATATTTTTTATAACGTATTTAAAAATATTAAAAATACTATTTTTGATGTAATGATAAATAAATTTAGCAGATAATATTGTGATCTCTAGCGATCCTGACAACCTTCAGAACAGAATGTTGGAATTATCGCTGGTAGAGTGAAATAATGAAATTAGGCGCAGAACCAGAGTGGTAGATATAATGGGCAGCGAAGTTAAAATGGCAAAAGGCAGGGTATGTTGCAAGGATGCCACAAGATGGATTCGAGTTTTGATGTGGAGACCTTGCGAGAGTAAGAGAGGCGTCGGTAGTAGTGATGGGTCCGCTCTGTACTCACTACTACAATGTAGTACTACATTACATTGAAGTGCATACTTCGCACGTTTTGAAGTGTAGTGCACACTACAAACTACAAACACCAAAGTTATTGAAGTATAAACTTCAAATAGTACACTTCATTTATAATTTATTTATATAATCAAGTATAAACTTCAAATAGTACACTTCAAAGCGAACACTACAAAGTACACACACTTCAAAGCTATCGAAAGTATGAGAAACATACTTTAAATAGTGCATTTTTTACGTGAAATTTTTGGGAAGGTGATGTAGATATATGAAGAAATCTCTGGAAACTCTGGTAACAACCCACCCCCCGCCATGGTTTGAAAAATTTTGGGACCCATGAAGAAATTTTTGGGATATTGATGTAGCTAAACGAAGAAATCCCTGGAAACTGTAACAACCCCCCCCCATGGTTTGAAAATTTTTTGGAATCGTCATTTATCTTAAATATTTTTGTCGTTGAGCTTTTTTTTTTTGTAGTACAATTACTTCATTTCATTACATCACTTCATTCATATTACAATTACTTCATTTCATTACTTCACTTCATTAATATTACAATTACTTCTTTACTTCACTTCATTTCGTAGTACTACAATTACTTCACTTCAAGTAGTTTTTACTACAATTGTAGTGTACACTTTGTAGTCTTCAAACTGGTGAACGTGTGTGTGTTGTAGTCTTCATTTTGAAATGTAGTTTTTCCCTTCGCTAGTCGGTAGTCCTCAAAAAATGGGATTACGATATAGCCGCTGTGGGGGGAAGAAATTTCTGAACAAAAAGTAAACGACAGAGAAGGGTGAAAGTGTATGGAAGAGGCATATTTACGATCGTGGAGAGATAAAGGCTGAGGAAAAGCAAGAAAAAAACTGGTAGAGTAGGATTAAGGATAATCGTTTAAAAGACTGAAGTTATGATGAACTAGCATGCTTCGCAATATCAATATATAAGTCATATATATTAATGGAACCCCCTTGAATAAGTAAATTATTATGTCTGCCTAGGACAACAAATTTCTATAACAGAAATGTCACCCAAAGAAATGGTTGGTTAAAGAAAACCTGGGCTAGTTCGCAGTCAATATGATTGTTAAAAATGTGCCTAAATATTTTCAATCACTGCCTACAATCAACAACGTACAGCTGGAAAATGTGGACTCATAACAAAAGAGAAAACAGCATACAAACAGTCGTACAAATCGACATATTTTGAATGATTTTAGGCAAAACACAAATATGATAAATGATATTTAAAGTATCTATCTACTTGCTGAATTTACTACTTTACATGGAGTACTGATCCAGACACTGCTGTTTTGGCTGAATCCTCGGAGTGCAATAGTGAAGAAATAGTTAGTTTTAGACAGTTTGTGCGGCTACGACGTCCGTTAGTACCCACCCTGTACCGCAAACACTGCACTGGAAGTAACATGAACATAACTGCATTTATTTGGGCTATTTTGAACTTGATAAACCCGAGGTGGTTAAATGATCTCTGTTCAGATTAACGACCTACTCGTACAGGAGAAATCGAATAGAAATTAGATTTAATGACCTACTGAAGGCGGAGAAACGAAATAGAATTTCTGAACCTGTAGCATTTTCAGCAAAATTATTTGATTGATGACAAATGTAATGCAAAGTAAATAAATATTTAATTATCTTCTGATTGAGATAAATTTAGGCTATATTGTATATATAATATATATCTATATATATATATATACAATATATACACATTTTTTTGTTTTGTTTAATTTGTGGATTATGCCACTCTACTAGGCTACGCCTGTCCCAGAGTGGCGTTAAAGAGCACAATTATAATGTTTTTTCGAGTTCGTCAGTAGTATTTATTTTCATAAGGTAGTTATTATGTATCTACAGAGTATCAAGTGGAATGTTAGTGAAAGTTGAGTTAGTCATAAGTCCAAGTGTAAATATGTGTAGAATAATTGTTTAATGTAAAAAGGGTTAAAGTTTTGTTTAAGATTATTTTTTTATTTTCCTTAATTAATTAATTAATTTATATAGGTATATATTTTTATTTAAAGACATTATTACGCAATTACAGTAAGTAAATTTTCAGTTGCTGTTCTACCTTTGGAGGTAAGCCAGTTGTTTGCTAAAGCTTTTATTTTATTAATTGAGTATATTCTGATTTCCGGGAAGTCTGTTTTAAATATGTTAAATATTTTAGGCCCTATGTATGAGTAATTTTTCTGTCCATGTGTTGTCTTAGTTTTTGGTATTTCGTCAAGGTTTCGTAATGCTTGTCTAGTATTATGTGAATGCGAGTTACTGGTTGCTGTTAGGTGGTTTGTGTTTTTAATGTAGAAGATGAGGGTAGACTTAACGAACAGCTGTCTAACGTCCAGTACATTAAATTCTCTGAATAGTCTGTCTGATTGGTATGTAAATGGTTTCTTATTAATGACTCGGAGCAAGGTTTTTTGTGCCGTTATAGCTGGTTTTAATGTGGTTTTGTAAGTACCTCCCCAACTTGGAATCGCATAGTTCAAAAATGACTGGGCAAGAGCATAATAGATAGTTTTGAGTTGCTGTTTATTAAAAATATTACGTATGGATTTAAAAAGGTAAATGAGTTTTAAAAGTTTTCCCGATAATAGTTCAATGTGAAGTTTCCAGTTTAGGTGCCTGTCTATTATGATTCCCAAGTATTTCACACTATCTGCATTTTCCAAGGGGGTGCAATCACAGTTTTGGTGTTGGCAATCATGCATAGTCAATTTTAAATCGCTAGATGGCTGCCCTCTTTTATCTATGCTGAATGTCAAATACTTAGTTTTTTTGAGATTGACTGTTAGCAAATTATTTTCCAGCCAGTGTTTTACTATGTTGCAACCCAGTTCAGCTGCTTTGAAAACAAGATCCCATGATGAAGCGTGGAACAGGAGCATTGTATCGTCTGCAAAAGTAACTACTTTCCCCCCCGTTGTTAGCTTGCATAAATCGTTTATGTATATATATATATATATATATATATATATATATAAAAACACACACAATAATGCGTCGTATTATTATCAATCATCAATTGAAAGTTTACAATTGGCATAGTTTATTATTTTTTTATCATGTGCTAATTTTAAGATTTTTTGTCAACTTTCCCAGAGATAAATTAATAAAATCTTCTTCTTCTTCCTTGCACTGTCCCAACTCATTGCCTAGGTAGGTTGTTGGGGTCGGCTCTTCTCGTTCTGAAACTGTGTCTTCTTCGGTTCTGGGTATCGCTTTCATCCAGGCCGTTTATCCGTCAGGATTTTGGAGCATTGGGTCATCCTGGAGTTCTTTGGTCTTCCTCTGGATGACTGCCGATGAAGCTCCATAGACATTGCCTGCTTCACCGTGTAGTCTGTAAATACCGTCGTATGTGCCCGCACCATCTCAGCTGTCGTTTCTCCAGCTTACTATTTATGTCGGTGACACTCAGACTACCACGAATGCGTGAACATTTGAATCTATCTTTTAGTTTTACTCCTGTTGACCTAAGCATTCGCATTTTCTGTTTCATGTTTCCTAGAGAAGGAGTTGTACATAGTTTAGCATTCAGAGCTATACGTTATCGCGAGCCGTACATAAAATTAAATATAAATTAACAAAATTAATATTTTTCTCCAAATGACCGAAAAAATTCTCCCCTATTCGCGATCCGCTGTTCTATTCGAATAAGTTGACAAATTTCTTTATTTGGGTTAGTTATTAGTAACACCCGATGATGGGTGGGGCTGCTCTTCTCGAAACTATTGCAGTGAAAAATATAACTCAACCTATGTGTATTACAAAGTTGAATTTGGTGTAAATTAAAAAAATACGTAAATAATATTAAAAATAATTTGGTACATTGAAAGGTTTTTAAATACACGCATATTAATATTATTTTTCTATTAACGTATCAACTAGACCAAACTTCTCAAGTTTTTCCAAATGATCATAATTATGGCTGCGGGAAACGCGCGTGTTAGAATATTGCAGGATGTTCGCAAATACAGTGTATCATTTGTTTTCTACGATATTACAAAACTTTTCCATGGTGGGCATATTTGTTTACTTGATTGTCCGCAGTATCTTTTAGATTGCGCCACCAACATAAAGATGACGTGAAACGTGCCAACAACAAATAGTAAAACGTTAAACACTTGGAAAACCATCTACCCAGTGAAATCCACACAAATATGATCAATTTTTATAACAGACGGCGGTCTCGTAGCACAGTGGGCATGACACTGGTTTCTCACACGGAGGGTTCCGGGTTAGATTCCCGGTGAGATCACAGTTAATCCGTGTGATTTACTTGAGCCTGGGTGCTTTGTGATGTCTTTCGCTTTTCGATTTATCTTAATTATTTAATCATCCCTATTGGGACAAAATCCAGTAACTGTGTTCTTAGATAACTACATATACAAATATTGTTAAGTACGAAGAATGGTTATTTTTAAAAAGAGATATACGTATATATGGATTACTTGTCGTATTTAAATTAATTAAACAAAGCTAAGTGTTTTTACCATCGCTGAGGACAATAAATCGTAGAGGCCGCCCGAGATCAAGCTGCATAGACCAGGTTATTGGAGATATGCGCTGTGGCACCTGCCAAGAAATGAAGAGGCTGGCAGATGAGAGAGAAGAGTGGAAAGATCGTGTGCTTGGTGCAGACCAATCCTAGGATTGTGACAAAAAAAAGTGTTTGAATTATGTAAATAGAACTAACTTGGTGGTTTCCTAAAACGAGCATCGATGCCGCGGCCATTGTGTGTCTAGGCAGGTTCTAATAAGTTACTTATAATAATAATAATAATAATAGGTCTTTATTTCAGCTTGTTGAGAATAGATTCTCACCTCGTCATGTAGATATATATACATATAAGTGAAAATAGAAAACCAACAACAGACAAACAAATAGAATAAGAAATAAAAACATGTCGAAATTAAAAATAGAAAGTAGAAAATAATAATAAAAATAGATAAATACATAAAAAAATAAATATATAAATAATGGAGAACAGTTACTGTTGCATAATTAGTGTCCATCTTTTATGCATTGGGGAGTCAAGCGACATAGCAGCTGCTTGAATAATGGAGTTGCTAGACCCCACATCCTCTTTCTTGCGCTAGCTATCTTCAGTTGTTGGAGAGCAGCAAAACCATGGACCCTGTGTTCTGCGAACATACGAGATGCACTGCAACGCCAAGGTAGACCGAGCATTATCCTGAAGGCATTATTATATTGCACTCTCATAGAGTTATAGGACAGCAGAGTCTGCACCACAGCTCACTTGTGTATAGATTCGTGCAAAAGTAACGAAAAGGTATTTTTTCACTTCGTTACTGCGTCTAGAAAACTTCCTGGCTAGCATATTGGACCTTTCTACTTCCTTATACTTATACTAATTCAATTAAAATAATGGTATTGATTTATTACTTGTTTATTTATTTATTTATTTATTTAATTTAATACACGGTACAACATACCATTAAAGAAACAATATATATAAACATGTTTAGATTGATAAGTAATAATAAAAAAAGGAGATAAGGTATAATTCTATCAAAAACAATTAATAAAGTGATATATAAAGAAAAATAAAACATTACTTAACATAAAGTATAACAAATTTACATCAAATGAAATAATAGTTATCAAATCAAATATGAAAGTCAACAATCAATAAAACTACAACAAATTAAAATAATTATGTCTGAAATTCAAGAAGCAACAAAATTACAACAAAATGAAATAATTGTAAACAAATCAAATCTGAAACTCAAGAAGCAATAAAAATGACAGTAAAATAAAATGAAATGTAAAATTCAAAAATCTAAAAACAAGAGATAGACATGACATCAATAACCAATTATAAACGACCGAATTCGTCCAGAAGAGCTTTCTTGTAGGCGGCTAGTGTTTCCGAAAAAACATCCGATAGGTAGCCATACTCGTTTCCTAACCTATGGAGCCTTCTAATAGGTGAGCTATAGAGATAATTTACACTAACCTTACCTACTAAACCTACTTAAAAACTAATGTTACCTACTAAAAGTTACACTGATTGATTTTTTGGCCCGATATCAATTTGAAATATAAATTCAATTAATATTTGATAATCTAATAAAATCATAGTTTGCCTTTGTGCCGGTGACCCGAATGGAGGGCTGTAAGGGATGATTTATGGAACGATTTTGTTTACCCCTAGCTTCAGTTGTACCGCCGGTTGCCAGTCATGGTATCAGCGCATCCAACTGAGAGATAAGAACTTTGGCGGAATTGTTTTGAAACAAGAGTTGCCAGGGGGGACTGCGGGGAATGCAGAGGAAGAGTTGGGAGCGAACGAAGAGGGTGAAAGCAGGTCTGAGCCGTCATTGTCTGGGTATCTGGAAGGCAGTTGAAGCCATAATGCTGAAGATAATTTTCATTCATTATATGTTATTATATGTTTGTACGCGATAACGCCACACAAGACGTTTGCCAGATAATACAAGTTAGCTGAGCTTATTAAGTGCTTCTGGAATATTAGGCAAATTGAAATTTAGTGGAATTTAAGAAATAAATCTATAAAAATTCTACCAAAAATTACAAGGAAACTTGTGTCTTAAGAAATAACTGCTATAATGTGTGTATTATCATATAAAATAACATGAAAACTTTTGTAAAATCAAGAAATATGAAAATAAAGTTAATGATGAATTTACTATACTATTTTATTTAAGTTATATAGGAAATATGATAAAGAGTGTGATTAAAACTAATTAATAACATTATTGCTAAGGTTTTTGGAAGAAATTTAATGTCCAGGCAGTAGTTCTAGAAATATATCGATTGGATTTGTAGGTGTGTACAAAAATATGTAAATTTTTTTGTACTAGTATGTATAATTATAAAAAAATATTATGAACGTTCTCTTTTTGAAAAAAAATTACGTGTGTAGGGTTTACGCACTACGGAAGTGTAACTTCTTTGTTCGAGAATATAAAAAAACGATAGAGCGGTTCTTTTCTATAAATCTCATACAAATTAAATAAAGTAATTGCTTGTTATGAATATCTTCTGCCTTCCCCTGTATATAAACGGCGTATTTTAATATGTAGATATTCATTTTAAGTATAATGTTTTAGAAAATGTTATAATATAATAATTGTTCGTCCATTATAAAAAAATAAGTTTTATGTATAATTTTTTTTGTTTATTTCATTTATGGTACAAATACAGTTCTTATATATACATATCAGATTAAACTTTTTTTTTAATACTTGGTAGTCACGTAGACCTCATCAGTAAAGAGAAGCTCTTGAGTCTGATGAGAGAGCCACAGTTCTTATTCCTTATTATTATTATTATTATTATCAAGTTATTTATTAATACAATAAAAAAGGTTAATTGATAATGAAAGTTTTGGAGTTATTTTGAAAAAAGCTATAGGTTTAAATGATTTGTGAATTTAAGTTTGATTTTAGGAAAATTTTAGTTTTTTTGATTTGCTCTGAGACGTTACTGATGCATCGTATCTCGATAGGTAAGTTATTATAGTAATTAATGGTTTTATAAATATAGTGATGCTCCATTTGGGTTGTTTTAAAACTAAAAAAAATATCGCATGAAAATATAATAAGTAACAATTTCTTTTTCGGTTTTGAAAACCAAATTGTTGTTCTCAAAATAAGAATATTGGCAATTTTTATTTTTTGCACATTCAACTAATCTTCAGTTCAGCGCCCTGATCTGGGGAGCGCCCAGTGCTACTGCCCTTGTCGCCCAATCCTGCCCTGGCTGCACTACTTTCTACCGTACCGCATGTACAAGTAACAATTCTGAAAACGTGATATACCTACATGACATGGTAACAAGAGAATTCATTAATTATTATCCAATTGTTTTACGAAAACGAGGGAATTTTTTCTAAAGCGACAGAAAAAAAACATATATAATTCCAAAAAATTGTGTCATGCAAGAACATAAGAAAATATACTGATACATTACATCGGAGTGAAGTATCTAAATTCCTTTCTGTAGTGTTTTTATCTATGGAATAGATATAATACATTGTTTCATATACTCTTAGTAGAGGGGGTGGCTGTCAATCGGAAATGCGGGCAGTTGGTTGTACGAAACACTGTAGGTTGGACGGACGCCTGCGCTCGGAGCTGAGAGTGATAGTGAGCCAGTGTTATACCTTTTTATCTTATAGTAATCCTTATTAGTGAGGTATTGATCACTACACTTTCCGTATACGATTTAGGTATGTAAATATGTAAAAAAAATATTGAAAGTAAATGTTACCTGTATTGGATCCAATAATTTATTGATATTGTTGTTTCTAAACTTATTCTCCTAAACTTTATACATGACTAGAGCTGTTCGTACCCGGCATTGCACGGGTTTAGGATTAAATTGAAAATAAATTTGTGGGGGGAAACAAATGTTCGATTGTATAGACATAGTATAGATTTGCATCGAAAATATATCATGGGGAGGGGAAGCGGTAAAAGAGGAGGGAGGAAATGCCGCTTACATTACCCACCGAGTCCTACAGAATAAGATTCCAAATTTTGAGTCCGATCGGTCAAACGATACAGATTTGCATCGAAAATATATCAGGGGGTGGGGAAGTGGTGAAAGAAGAGGGGAGAAATGTCGCCTATAATACCCGCCGAGTTCTAAAGAATAACTTTCCAAATTTGAATCCGATCGGTCAAACGGTACAGATTTGCATCGAAAATATATCAGCGGAAGGGAAAGGAGTAAAATAATAGGGGGAAATGTCGCCTATGTTACCCGCCGAACTTTAAAACTCGAGCAACGCCGGGTATGAACAGCTATAAATATATAAAAATGTAAATATTTGTTTGTTCAAAATCTTAAATCTCCGAGAGTTCTTCACGGATTGACTTTGACACAATGCTACATTCGAATATGCGCATGTTTTTATATATATGAAGACCCCATGGCAAGAAGTTGTTAATTAAAATTTTTGTCAAAAATGAGTTAATGAGCCGTCTAAACTAAATATTGTACGCTCTTTCCTTTGGAAATAAGTTCAGAACTTAAAAATAATTAGAACATGTTCAAATCATAGGGATGAACATGTTAATAACACTTTTTCATAAAAATCAATTCAGTTACTAACAGGAAGAACATGTTATCTTCAATAATAACATGTTCATGCCATCATTCTGAAATTAATACGCCTTTTAATTTGATTGGATTTTTTATGGTTAATATAAATTTTACTCTGGCAGTACTGTCATATATTTATTTTTATTTGAAGACTATTATAATATGTACTTATATATTTTTTTTCAATAATTTTTAATGGACATACCATGTTTTGTATTATTAATTAATATACCAGGTATTTGTAATTTTGGATAATGAATGGTAAAAATGGATAGATTTTGAAGGGTTGTTTGGTGTTCGCGTTTAACCAATTTTAAAATGGTGTTATCTATTAAAAATGAGTTCCAGAGGCGAAAAAATGTATTTTTTAATTTTTTTTTTGCAAAAATGCGTTTTTTTTTACTTTGTAAATATTTTTTTGATATTTTAGTGACATAAATCAATAAAAAATAATTTTGATTCAGCAATAAACCATTTTTCAAAGGCGAAATGCAAATATCTGATTATCTCAAAATGACTTGAATGTTAGTTAACAACTTCTTGCCATGGGGTCTTCATATATGTACTACGTTTTTATATACCTACTATTATACAGATATCAAATCTGTGACAGGTAAAAACATGTTTTTTTTGAAAAGCAGCAAAATTGA
This sequence comes from Agrypnia vestita, assembly GCA_016648135.1. NCBI lineage: Eukaryota > Metazoa > Arthropoda > Insecta > Trichoptera > Phryganeidae > Agrypnia > Agrypnia vestita. The sequence continues at coordinate 22,506 of JADDOH010015771.1, read as the reverse complement.
ATACCCACAAGCATAGTAAAATTAAACATATTAGAAACGTGCGCTTTCTCCTTTCTTTCTTTTCCATTTAACAAGACCGAGCCACAGCAACGTGTGGCCGGGTACAAAATAAAAATATTGCAAGATCAAACTGCGGTAATGAAAAATCCCAAAATTTAGAAAATTTCCAACTTTATCGACCAATCAATGGTGTTGCCTAATTAAATGAATACAGGGTGTTGCCTAATTAAATGAACAGTTAAACGCTTCACTCTTTCGGCTCGCAGCCACCCCCCCACCCCCGCCGCCCGCCAGCCGACTAACCAGAGCGGTATTTATTTTCTCGAGCGGAGCGTGCTGTCCGCTATTATTTTCATGCTACTTCATTTACTTCCCGCGCTTATCTGACTAAATTAATCGCCCGAGAAAACTGCCCAGCAATTCTAGTTTTTCACTTCACGACTGCGGCGAATCCTAAGGTTTAAAATCGCGCTGAATGCTGAGGTCACTTGATGCGTTTCGATTGAAATGTTACCAGATTTGCGTGCTTTTGTCGCATGGCCTGTATCGTCAAGAGGCCGGCCTGACACGAGTGGACGGGGATATATGCGAGTACGTTTTGCTTGTATTTTAAAAAAAATATTTGCATTTTAATTTTGTCTTTAACCCGCTAATGGCGAGATTTAAAAAAAAGATTGAACTCGCCGCCGCCGTAACGAGCGGCTTAAGAGGTTATGCAAATTTTTATTTAGCATGACACTGGATTTTGCTTCGACGAAGTTAACACTTATTTTAACAACCACGGGAATAAAGCGATTAAATCCTGCCTTGGCTCGGTGGTCAGTTCTTGAGAGATGTGTACTATATTCCTATATTATTATTCGGGTGAAAATATTAATCGATGAAGTCGAGTAAATGGTACCAGTCTTTGTTAACTGATAAAGGGTGACAGGTTTGATAACACGCACGGTGCATGCAAAGATGACGTCATATGAAATTTTTTTGCTATGAAAAAATCGATTGCATCGAGCCTGGGTATTGTGATTTCCTTTGTTATTTTTAAATGAGGGTCAAATTTATTTATTCACAACTGTGGTGAGATATCTACAATTACATTTAGTTAAGATAAACTATAGAAATCTTACAGAGATGAAGCTATGTCATATGAGAAACGTGCATGTCTTTTTATACGATAGCCCAGGACTTACAACCTGTATGAGCTGGCTTAAGTGATCACTGTACACAATGCAACGTTCACCAATTCCATCGTAAGAACATCCACACATTTTCAAATTTTCGGAAGTAATATATGTATATATATATATATATATAAATATTTTCTATCATTTAAATAATATTTCGAGAAATATAAGCAACTGCATTATAAATGAAACTTCGTCGTACACGTTTGAAACGAAATATTTTGAATTCCCAACTAGCGACGTGACGAGAAACATAATTTCTTGAGCGGGACATCCGCTTCCGGAGAGGCGCTGCCGGCGGAACTTCCGTCACGCTTAAGAAAACCTCCAGTATCGCCATCTTGTACACGACGTGAGGAATTCCCGATTTCTTTTATTTATTCACAATTCAAGAATATCACGGCCAACTCTGAATAAATAAATATTAAATGATAATATTTATTTGCTACCTATATAATAATTTGATTTTACTGTCTTTTTAATAAAAAAAAGTATATAACGCTTAGTGTTGAGTGAAAAAATTTTTGATAAAAAGAAAATTTAAAAATCATGAATTTCGTAGATATTACGTTGAGAGAGAAGATGGATATATAGATTAAGAATAAATTTTATTTTATATAACATTTATTAATACAGATCAAACCAAAAAATATATGGAGGTATCTTTTTCCTATTTGTAAATCTTGTTTGGGGCAGCGAATGTTCCTGTCCGTAATTAACCTATCCGGGTCCTCTTGCACTACACAACGGGTCATCTTTCTTCTCCTTCTGTATGTAGTTTTCTGGTGTATTCCGCCATGTGTATCTGACTTTCTAGCCGACGTTTCGGATTCCATTGCAGGTTCCATCGATGCTGACGTTAAGGTTAAGTACTGGCTTGCAGTACTTAACCTTACCATCAGCATGTCTAAAGAAGTGTATGGATGTTTTAATGTATTGTGTGGTGATACCGTGTCGGAGACAGGTGTCAAAAGTTTTGGATGAGAGTGGACAAGATGACATCACGGTGCAATAAACAACAAAGAAAATGGAATGTAGCGTAAGCATTATAAATTGGAATTTTACTACCTGTGTGAAGAGTCGAAAGTCTTAAAGAACTTAAAGGGGATTCGGAGATAGGCCTTATAAAGTGTTTAAATTAAGGGCAATCCCCTAAATAGCTGCTCAACAATGAACATGAAGAAGATGAAGAATAGGTAGACCTAAAATGAGGTAGCAGGACACCATTAAGACAAAATTCATTTCCAGCGTCAGCAACTAATGGGATGCAGCCCAGTACAGAGACCTGTAGAGATGTTTTCTTGAAGAGATCAGACCCTTTACTGCGTTATGTAGCCAGCGATGATGATGATTTATATTAATATTTAAACTTGGTAGTTGCTTAGATTTATTTATGGCGTTTTCTTTCGTCTTGTTTTCTTTATCTTCTTTTTTATGTTGTATTAATAACTATAATATATACATACTTTTAAATGTTATTACAATGCCTTCTTAATTTTTAATTTTTATCTTAATTCAACGTTTCCTTGTCTGTATCTTATTTACTTATTTTAATATCATACATTTTAGTCTTCTTGTATTGTTTATATCTTAGTAACTTAATTTAATGTCTTAATTTTAATAACTTAATCTAATGTTTCTTTGTCATACCTTACTTATTTAATCTAATGTTTTACACTAATGATTACATTAACAATAGATATACACATATATGACAATGCGCCCCACTTTTAAACAAGAGAATAAAATTCTCATTTAAAAGTGGGTAAGCGTGTAATATAAATGTGTATTAATTATATTATATAGAATACAGCCGCTCTTAAGTTTACCAAATAAATTTTATAAAAAAAAAAAAATGTGTTTTAGGCAGGTATTATTTACGATAGTACTTGAATTTCTCATCTCTTTCGCTCGAGCAAATAAATGTTTCTTACAGCGCGCTATATCCAAGCGTTTTTATTTGAATCGATGTTTACGGAACTAATTAATTAAATTAATTTATTATTGCGTTGATACAAAATTGCATGGCATTAATATTTTAATGCAAACGTTATCCGTTCATTAAAATAATGCCGAAACGTAAATTATAATGCCTATCATTACGCTTAATCGGTAATATAATTGCTTCTAGAATAAATTGGTCTACGCGGGATCCTGGGGTTATTAAAACCTGACAACCCCAAATTGATGGTTTCCAGCCCCGAGGGGTGGAAAGTTGAGGGTTGGTTTGCAAATAAAGCAGAAACTTCTTTGTACATTTTAACCTCCAATGCCCAGTTGGCTGTGAAGGGACACCGGAAGCGATTTCACACTGACGGCCTCTGGAACAGTGGGGACAGTCTTTAAAGCAATAAGCGTGTCACTGATTTTTGTTAATGCGACCAACGTGCAGTGTACAACCTCCCTCCATCCCTTCATGTGGAAGGTTGTTGTATCCTCATTGGCAGTCCATCGACTGACTTAGGATAAGAATTCACTCTTCGTTGAAAATGCTCACAGGTACTCACATTACATAAAAAATGAATCATATACATGCATGGAATTTAATGTGTGTACTTATTAAACTAGATCATTTAAATTTTTTTTATTTGAATTTTGAAAGAAGAGCAGACCGCAGATAATTACTATATTTCAATCAACATCAAAAGCGTGGAATTTTATGTTTTTGCATGAATAGAAATAATTTTTTTAAATAGGTTTTTTGATATACTAAAATCTGTGAATTATCTAGCATATTCTTGCTGCTTATGCTGTTTCATCTTTAATATGTCTTATCTAGTATTTCAATATTGTTCGCTTCAGTTTTGGTAGCATAAATATATTGTGATTTTTTTTTACACCCTCTACGAAGAACATACTGTACACTTCTCGTATTATACACTGTACAAAAAAAAAAAGTTTTTGCCATTTTATTTGACTTGTTTTAAAGTGAATGCATTTTTAATATTCCATATATGTTGATGTAGTGACAGTCCTACGTTGTGTTGTCAAAATTGAAAAAAATGCAATATTTAATATCGCTTATCTCCATAACTGTCAACATTTCATCCAAAGTGCAAAGAATATTTTCTGTTCAATAATGAATGAAGAACTCTCCTGAAATTTTTGGTGGTTTTTGGTGAATTTCTCACTTTCCTGATGACGCCAGCGTCATCGCGTCATCAGGAAAGTCTACTTTCACGGCGGAGGTGTAGGCCGAACCGTTTATTTACAGATAAGACTTCAACGAAACGTTGAGATTTGCTTCTCAGTCAAATAGGACTCTTTAAGAAGGACATTAAATTTAATTACCTGTCTGGATGTTATTCTATGTAAACTTTCAAGCATCACATTGATTCTCGCGTACACCTTTTCCATTAAAGAAAGACAATCGAATTAGTATGTGTAAGTCGTGCGTATGATGCACATTTTTTCGTTGTGTTGGTGTTTATACCCGTAAATATCAATACGACGAAACAATGTGCGTCGTACATACAACAGTAGAACCTCGTTATACCGAAAAATGTCATATATCGATTTTTATTTTTCAAAATTAATCCCCACAATAAATTTTAAATAAGAAAATAATTATAAAGTAAGTAATGTAAATATATCGTCGCTATATATAAAATTAATTCTATGTGACGTTTTAGTACATTCTGAGGTAAACGAATAAAACTGTTTTTTAGTAGGTATATCTCCATTATTTATATGAAAAATTGAGAAATTGATTCGTTTATTTCAGAATGTACTAAATGGCATATGACATATTATATATACAGCGACGATATATATTTTCAATAAGCGAATTGTTAATTAAAGAATCGCTCGATTTACTAAAACTGACCTTTCCTATGAAATCATAGAAATATTGTTTTCAAAGGCTTTGTCTAATTTTCATTACATGCATTTGCGAACAAAGTGCTTTCATAAATAGAGAGCCTAGCTTTGATAAATGGAATGTCACCCTTTGTTCAAAGCCATTAAACTCGTCCGGCCAAAATTAAATAAATTATGTACCCACATTGCACTTTTCACAATTCACGTTCACCTTTACCGCGGCCACCGGCATTGTCTCCCCTCCACAAGTCCGCTGTTGCCGTGAAGTCTCGCTTGAATAAGCTTTATGAATGACTTTGATATTTCGAAAGCTTTTAATTAAAAATTAAGCTCCCCACGAAACGCTCGCGAGGATGACAGACCGCCGCTCGAGGTGGGAGGGAAGTGTTTCTGGCCCCAAGAAACCAGTCACATAATGATGATGGAGTAGCTCCCCGCTCGAGAGGTATGTGAACTCATTACGAGTATAGAAAGTGAGCTTTCGGCGGAGTCAACACCTGATAAAGATATTTCGACGTAATTAATTGCGATAACTCCCGCGATAGCGGTCATAAAAATAATATATAACGTTTAGATAAGTATTTGACTGGACATCGATCACAAAGAATTCAAAAGAAAATTCAGAATATTTTGAGTTTGTTCAAATCTTTCAGAACAGTGCTGGATTTATGTCACAGAGATATTATTAATCAATTAGTGTATATTATAGATATCTCACAGAGACGAAACTGTATTAATTATGGGAAAGTAGGTATAGAAGTCATTTGGGTGTAACAGGACTTATGACCTGTCTTTTATGTTACAATTGTGTAAAGTGATCACTTTCGTCTCTGTGAGATATCTATAATATACACTAATTGATTAATAATGTCTCTGTGACATAAATCCAGCACTGTTCTGAAAGATTTGAACAAACTCAAAATATTCTGAATTGTAAATACTGGTCAAAAAAAAGGAATTTTAACAAAAATTGGAAATAATATTTCCTGGCGTATCCTAGTGTAATGCAAGTATTCGGATGAATTTCATTACACATAATAAAAGTATATTGCTCCCAAAATTCCGTAAAATCAATTGTAGATTTTCTCATTAGCGACATCTGTGGGGATTTAGGGGAATGAAAATGGCTTTGTACAGGCCGCATGGAAAAGGCGCTTACAACTCATATATGAAAGCTTCACGCAATTTGAACATATATACAACTTCCAAAAAATGAATAAGCATGGTATATTCTATCATGGGTGGAAATGGCGAATGTTACAATTGTGTAAAGTGATCACTTAAGCCAACCAAAAGACAGGTCATAAGTCCTGTTACACCCAAATGACTTCTATACCTACTTTCCCATAATTAATACAGTTTCGTCTCTGTGAGATATCTATAATATACACTAATTGATCAAAAGAAAATGTTGAAAATGTCTACGAAGGAATATTTTATTAAAACCCTTTCATTAAAACATCGGATACTATATAAAGAAGATACAATTTCACTCGATTGTATTTTACTAATTTGTATTCCATTATTTCATATTAGAGTGTAGCAATTAGCAGGGTGCAGTCAGTATTTTGAAATAACCTGTATTTGACTAGAATTTCTTTCAAATAAAATATATATCTCGTAATGTTTGTATCGCAAGTATTATCAGATTTTAATTTAGCAATATTCTATTTCAAATAAATATTTAATTTCTCTTTTTTCGAAATACATATTAACAAACGGCTTATTTCAATGTACTGACTGCACGCACTCGGCATTATCATTAAATTTAAATTAGTCGATTATGTTTCTCTTTATTTAATTACAGAATTTTCTAAATTTTCCATATTAACATTTTTTATATTTGGAAAATCAAGTATGTAAGTTAATTTTTGCGTTCGCTAAAACTCAGTAGGTACTCATTTGGAATGTTTTCTTCAGATGTTTATGTACATATCGTGCATACATACATCCATAGATGCAGTTTCGCATATGAATATATGTATAGGTATATGTAACAAATAAAATTGAAGAATGAATTGATAAATATTGAAAAAAATACGTCTGATCTCGTTCCATAAAAATTTATCTTAATACATATATAGCTCAATAAGTTGATGTTTTTTATTATTAAGTAACTGGATAAAAAATATAAAACTAAGAGAAAAACGGGATATATCACGCTTTCTCCGATCTAGCGAACAAATAAAAGTCACGAAGTTGTATTAAGCAGAGCTACCTTTTACTTTTCTTCTACAAATACAAATACAAAATTATTATTATTCAAGTTGAAAAAAATTAAAAGCCAGAAACAAATTAAAATGACAGTTTTTTCACCGTTTTGCAAAATGCGTACTAAAAACAATAACATTTTTACGAGTTATTCAGTGATGACATGACTCTTAAACGATTCTGTATAATATTTTTATTTGATAGTAAAGTTATATTTTTTTATTTATTTATTTATTTAAAAAAATCCTTGTTTACAAATAAAGATACTTAGTACTAATTTAACAATAAAACATAAGATAAAACATAAGATAAATTACACATTTTTTTTTGTTTTGTTTAATTTGTGGATTATGCCACTCTACTAGGCTACCCCTGTCCCAGAGTGGCGTTATAGCACACAATTATAATATTTTTTCGAGTTCGTCAGTAGTATTTATTTTCATAAGGTAGTTATTATGTATCTATAGAGTATCAAGTGGAATGTTAGTGAAAGTTGAGTTAGTCATAAGTCCAAGTGTAAATATGTGTAGAATAATTGTTTAATGTAAAAAGGGTTAAAGTTTTGTTTAAGATTATTTTTTTATTTTCCTTAATTAATTAATTAATTTATATAGGTATATATTTTTATTTAAAGACATTATTACGCAATTACAGTAAGTAAATTTTCAGATGCTGTTCTACCTTTGGAGGTAAGCCAGTTGTTTGCTAAAGCTTTTATTTTATTAATTGAGTATATTCTGATTTCCGGGAAGTCTGTTTTAAATATGTTAAATATTTTAGGCCCTATGTATGAGTAATTTTTCTGTCCATGTGTTGTCTTAGTTTTTGTTATTTCGTCAAGGTTTCGTAATGCTTGTCTAGTATTATGTGAATGCGAGTTACTGGTTGCTGTTAGGTGGTTTGTGTTTTTAATGTAGAAGATGAGGGTAGACTTAACGAACAGCTGTCTAACGTCCAGTACATTAAATTCTCTGAATAGTCTGTCTGATTGGTATGTGAATATATTCTATATAACATCGTAAACTTACAAAGATTGAACAATATCCAGGGATTTCCACTATCCTACCTGATGACGGCAGAACTGTGGCATTTCAAACAATGCCCTTTTGTCTTTTCCGAAACGCCTTGCCCTTTACGCTCTCGGAGGGGCTGGCATTGTTAGGGAAATTCCTTAGCCTCGGTCCGCGGCTGTAATAGTGATGCTTGATCCCTTTAAATATATCATTTTGACAATTTAATTGTGCGCAGAGCTCGGTGACAATGTCTGATAAATGATAGGATTATTGCAGGTATCGGGATCCGAGAGAAATATCTAATTCAACGTCAATTATTTTTAATACATCACCATATTGTGAATACATTACGACGCTCCTGTAACTGCGAGGTACATTTTGAAAGTTATCTAACTACTTAGCCTAACTTACCTACTCTTAATCTATCCATACGAAACATGACCTAAATAAATGAAATTTATTAATGGACTTCCAAATTAGACAAATTATTATTAAAATAAATTAGAAAAATCAATTAGATAGGCAAACTGAAAACATCTATCTATCGAAATAATATAGAGATACGAACCAAGATTTTCCTTTCCGGAGAACTGTTATAGATCCCAGAGTTCTGAAATGGAGATCTTAGGAAAATAAAAGAGGCATCGGAAGACCTCAAAAGAGATGGGCCGATGATATTGTCGCTGTGGGGGGAAAGAAATGGTTACAATTAGCCAACAACAGGGAAGAATGGAAAAATAACGAAGAGGCCTATATCCAGCAGTGGAAAGACGAAGGCTGATGAAGAAGAAGTAGAAGTTATAGATACTATTTTGCCACAGTAACCAAGTACGAAAAATTTGAGACTTAGGTACATATGTCGAAAATCTTTATATATAAAAATTCAGCTTCTGTACGTTTGTGCTTGCAAAACTCGAAAATTAGTCGGTCGATTGACTTGAAATTTTGACACAACATTTCATTTGAATATGCGCGTGTTTTATAGTATAATGAAATTTTGACACAGTGGGGGGCGTGCAAGGCATTTGATTTGCTGGAAAACGACGATCATTGGGACAACCCAATTGAAGATTTATCCGCCACTTCAAATGCGTACGCTGTTCCCCATAAAAACCAGTACAATTGGGGAGAAATACAAAAACTACATGGCCGAAGATATTCTGTACAGAATGCAACAAGAAATAAAATCATGGCTTTCACAGAAGAAATACACGAAGCGTAGCCGGGTTTAGCTAGTATTGGTTAAAATATGATCTATTGCCTATTCTTAATTCTAATTTGTTTTAAATATCGTAGAACATCTTTATTTTTAAATTATTGATTCATAATAAAATGAGTTTTCATATATATATTTTACTAGATGTTCGTACCCGGCGTTGCGCGGGTTAAGGATTAAGTTAAATTTGTGGGGGAAAACAATGGTTTGATACGAACGGTATAGATTTGCGTCGAAAATATATCTTATGTGAAATGAAAATGTAGCTTATGTTATCCGCCGAGTCCTAAAGAATAAGTTTCCAAATTTGGAGTCCGATCAGTCGAACGGTATAGATTTGCATTGAAAATGTATCAGCAGAGGGAAAGGGTTAAAAGAATAAGGGGGAAATGTCGCATATGATACCCGCCGATTCCTAAAGAATTAGTTTCCAAATTTTGAGTCCGATCGATCGAACGGTACAGATTTGCATCGAAAATATGTCAGGGGAGGAGAAGGGGTATAAAAATAAGGGGTGAAATATCGCCTATGTTACTCGCCGAGTCTTAAAGAATAAGTTTCCAAATTTTGAGTCTGATCGGTCAAACGGTACAGATTTGCATCGAAAATATGTCAGGGTGAGGGGAAGGGGTACGAGAATAGGGGGGAAATATCTCCTATGTTACCGCTGAGTTCTAAAGAATAACTTTCCAAATTTTGAGTCTGATCGGTCAAACGGTACAGATTTGCATCGAAAATATGTCAGAGAGAGGGGAAGGGGTACGAGAATAGGAAGGAAATGTTGCCTATGTTACCGGCCGGGTCCTAAAGCATAAGTATGTAAAATTTGAATCGAATCGGACAAACGGTGTGGATTTGTATAGAGAACAGAAAGACAGACAGACTTTTTTAGACAGAGTTTTTAATAATTGATAATCATAATAATAATAATAAAGTTATATTTATTTATTCTTTATTATTTTTTATTTATGTATTATTACAGGTAGGTTTATGAATAAAATTTGTTTTTTTATGAAATAATCAATTTGCCATTAGCAATCAAAATTTAAAATGATACTTTTTGAAAACGAAGAGTGCACACTGGACCATAATTTAAATATTTTTAGAGATATATTTTTATATTATTAAAAACATAACAAACCGTTATCTCAACTAAAACTATTCAATAAAAGGTACTGTGGCATTCTTTTGATGCGAGAAAATTTTCCCAGAGTTGTGGAATGCGCTGTAAACAGTGAAAAATACTCGTTATGGTGACTTGGTGTACAAAGGAAAGTGGTCTCCATTTTTTATGCCCTTTAAATTGCAGTCGGGGTTGTTGAAATATCACAACCCTGAAGGGTCTGCTAAATGTCATAATTGCATCAGATTTTTTGCACTTTACTACAACAGATATTTTTTATTAACTGTAAAAAATAAATGATTAAAAACTTTACATCTCTCAATAATCTTCCTGTTTGATTGCGAGAATCATAAAAAATATTTTTTACCATGTCTAAATTCTGTAATATTCAATTAGTAAAACATATTAAACACTCAAATAAATATTTTGTATTTATTAAAATAAAATTATTTGCTCCTTCTTCAAATGTAGCAAATTTATTTTGTGGTAACATAATTATAATTAATATTAGGTCCTTATATATGAAATTGGCGTTTAGTATGGGAGGAACATAAAGCCGATTTTTTTTTATTATAATATATTTATTTAATCAAAGTATGTACCATTGCTATCTATGCACTTTTGCCATCTCATAAGTAGTTCATCGATCCCTTTACTAAAAAAACCATTCGGACGGGAATCAATAAAATCTTTGAAGGCGGTTTGGACTGCCCCATCGGAGTTGAATTTTTTCCTTTGCAAGAAGTTATCCAAATTTCGAAAAAAATGGTGATCTGTTGGGGCAAGATCCGGAGAGTACGGTGGATGTCTAAGATATTCCAATGAAAGCTCCTCTAATTTGGTAGCCGTCTGTAGTGTGTGGTCATACAAATTATACAGAATCATAATTTGATAAATTAGAAATTTTGGAAATAAGAAAGAGTGTAAATAGTAAATTGAATATTATAAATAATCAGGTCCTTTTTGCAAATAGTTATCTTTTAAATTTATTTTCATATTAATTAGGTACTTTATATTATTATTTTCCATATATAACTTTTGATCTATACTTCGATTTTTAAATATTATTTTTGTTTTCCTGATGAAGCAGCCATTGGCTTTGAAACATGTTGATTTTTTTCAATAAATAAGTGGTTTAAACAAAGTTAATTTATATTAATTAAAATTATTTGCGTTGATTTTTGAAAAATACAAAATATAATAACATAGAACTCAGCAAAGACTTAATTATGAATATATTTTTTAAATTGAGGCTAGGAAACATTCAACATTAATATACGATTTGTGCGAGGATTGAATGCCTTACCGCTAGAGCAAATTAGCACATTAAGTTTGTATTATCATTATGAAGCATTTTGAAACATTTAATGCAATATTATTAAACAGAGTTTAGATGCTTTTTAAAAGGCAACGGAATAAGTCCGACCAATGCTGACCAATGTTGAAAAATGAGGATAAGTTTTTGTCTGACATTGTAAAGCGTTTTGAAAAGATGTATGAAACATGTTATTATACAGTATTTCGATACTTCGTTGAAGGTGATGGAATAAGTCCGACCGCCACAAAGCAATATCGAAGAAATGAGAAAAAAGTGCGATACAATTAAAATAAGACTGCATTACACCAAATAAATAAGAAATTATAAATTATATAATAATGATAATATGATAAGTCATTGTAAATGAGTCAAACAATGGCGAGTCAATCTCGAGGTAGATAACATCTATTAATCTAGTTCTAGTAACACATTGTTAGCCTATATCTGAGTGTGCACTCCATGTAATCAATACTATCAATATAATTAATGTAAATCAATCACTCCTGGTTAGTCCACCTTCTCATCTCGATATGAACGCTTATTACAAATTTTGATAACATTTTCTTTAGGTCCGCGAGGAAAATAAAATGAACCACTCGAGATATCTCACATAATTTTATTCTTATTGTCAGTTTTAATACTAAAATATTAGTTAATATTTTTTTTACTTATAGAATAAACTCGTAACTATACATACATAGTGTTAAATATTTCACCCAGCACGGGCATATCCCAGTGAGGCTAATATGAATGCAACTGTATATAATGGTAGTGTATGTATAAATAAATAAAAAAAAATTAAAAAAAGTGAAAATAGTAAATGAGCATAGAACCCGGCTCAGTTTTTCTTGCAGTAAATTCGTAATAATATTAGTTTTGGAATTAACTCAAATATCAATAAAAATTTGAGCATATTTACGGAAATATTGATTTATGGACTCATTTGCAGTAAATGCAGTAAATTCGTAATAATATTAATTTTGGGATTAACTCAAATATCAATAAAAATTTGAGCATATTTACGGAAATATTGATTTATGGACTCATTTGCAGTAAATGCAGTAAATTCGTAATAATATTAATTTTGGGATTAACTCAAATATCAATAAAAATTTGAGCATATTTACGGAAATATTGATTTATGGACTCATTTTCAGTAAATGCAGTAAATTCGGAATAATATTAATTTTGGGATTGACTCAAATATCAATAAAAATTTGAGAATATTTACGGAAATATTGATTTATGGACTCATTTTCAGTAAATGCAGTAAATTCGGAATAATATTAATTTTGGGATTGACTCAAATATCAATAAAAATTTGAGCATATTTACGGAAATATTGATTTATGGACTCATTTTCAGTAAATGCAGTAAATTCGGAATAATATTAATTTTGGGATTGACTCAAATATCAATAAAAATTTGAGAATATTTACGGAAATATTGATTTATGGACTCATTTTCAGTAAATGCAGTAAATTCGGAATAATATTAATTTTGGGATTGACTCAAATATCAATAAAAATTTGAGCATATTTACGGAAATATTGATTTATGGACTCATTTTCAGTAAATGCAGTAAATTCGGAATAATATTAATTTTGGGATTGACTCAAATATCAATAAAAATTTGAGAATATTTACGGAAATATTGATTTATGGACTCATTTGCAGTAAATGCAGTAAATTCGGAATAATATTAATTTTGGAATTGACTCAAATATCAATAAAAATTTGAGCATATTTACGGAAATATTGATTTATGGACTCATTTAACTTTTTACTTCATTGGCAGAGAAAGGTTAAAATCCCTTGAGTGCAAAAACAGCTTCAAATCAAGTACTGGGTAATCGGCTTGGCGTTAAAAATGATTAAAATAATGAATGAAGACGCTTGGCCAAGTTTCGCGGTATAGATCCGCTTAGCTCTTCAGCAGTCTGGAAGATTAAGCAGGAATAATTAGAAACATCTCCATCGATTAACTACCGAGCCACTCGAGGGGGCGTTAACTCTGCGCGAAGGGTTAACTCTAGTGTGAAATGGTATTAACTGATTACTGATTAACTAACCGTTGAGCACTGGAACGTGTTTTGTTAAAACATAACCTTTCCAATACGGTTAACATCAAAGAGTAAGAGTAAAAAAACCTACATACTAAACATAGAATTTAATAAATAATATGAAATAAGCCCGACAAAACTGATGTACTTTAACATGATTTTCAGTTTTAAATTAATAAGAAGTTTCAGTTCGAGCGGTAGGTATATAAATCAAAACACGTACCTAGCTCTCTCCTGTAGATATTTGTTATATTAAATTTTTTTATAAAAGATTGTTGGAATTTTTTGTTGTAGTGTAGCGTATTGATAGCGTCAGTGAAGGACATTGTCACATGGCCGTGAGTTGAGGCAGTGAAAACAGCGCCATCTAGACTAGCGTTCTAGCGTAGCTTCGTGGTAGCGTCAGTGATGAACATTATTACACAGAGAATTGTCGGACTTATTATTATTGTAATAATTTTGTAATACCGGGACATTAACTTTGGCTCGATTTGACAAAAGAACTCAAAACTTCGATTAGTTTTTAATAATAATTTAATCTTCATCTAGTATTTGCTTTTTGACTTCCTTTCTTTTAACTCGTGGCGTCTGCTTGCTTGCCGTCGAAAAAACTTTGGATCGATTTTTAACCCTTTTCCCGAAATCCAATCGAGCTGAAAGTTTGCAAGTAGACTCGTGGCGACGATCAAGGAGATCTATCAAATTTTAGTTAAAAATATTAAATAATTATAGTATAATTTCGGATTTTTAGAAATTTTAATGATTTTTACTCCCTTTATATTAACTCGTGGCGTCTGCTTGCTTGCTTGCCGGCTTTCCGTCGAAAAAACTTTAGATCGATTGTTGACGCTTTTCCCGTGATCCAATTGAGCTGAAACTTTGCAAGCAGACTCGTGGCGACGATCAAGAAGATCTATAAAATTTTCGTTAAATAATGATAAAAATTATAGTATAATTTTGGATTTTTAATAGTTTTTTCAAATTGGAATCATTACAAAAGTTTGATTACTAGCAACGGCGGCCCGATAACGTCGCGGAATATTTTCTAAATTTGAATTACTCCGTCGGTATACATAATAGGTACTTCACTACGAATTTCGAAAATCTAAATTGACTGACAAATGTTTTTAGAATTTAATCTTCAAAGCATGCAGTGTCTTATCAAAGCTCAAAACTCTGACATTTTAGAAATATATTCAATTACTGTTTAAATTAAGTTTAGTGTTATGTTATATGTTTTAATTCGTCTTTAATTGTTGTTATATTTTACAAAGAAAGGGAGTATAATAAAATTATGGTTTTTATGGGTTAGTTTTTTGCTTCCTTTCTTTTAACTTGTAGCGTCTGCTTGCTTGACGAAAAAACTTTGTATCGATTTTTAACCCTTTTCCCGTGACCCAATCAAGCTGAAACTTTGCAAGCAGACTCGTGTCGACGAAAAAAAAAATTACTATAATTTTGGATTTTTCAAATTTTTAATGGTTTTTTCATACAACTCAGTAAGTTGTATGGAGATTCCGACGCACCTGGTAAACACGGAACCTGATTATAGTATGATTTTGGATTTTTGGAAATTTTTATTACTCCCTTTCGTAGCTTCGCCCGACCGAAGCCCAACGCGTAGGTTAAGCGCCAAATCAGTTTCCACTAGTAAATGAGAAGGGAGTATAATAAAAACTTGGTTTTTATGGGTTAGTTTTTTTACATTAATGTCACACCAGGAGTATCTATCAGGGTCGTTGACGAACCTCAAAGATATTCCTAGTTATCGAATTATCCAGTGGTCGGAGATTCGACCCCCATTCCAGAAGACAAGCAAGTCAGTCACATTTTCATTGCACAAGTGCTTAGGTTAGTTCGAAAATACAAGAGTAAGAAAATTGATGTTGCACGTATTCGGTGCATACTAAAATAGTTCTAAGTTCTTTCTCAGGAATAAACATTTACTTTTTATTTCTATTTTCACCGTAACATTAATTTGGTATTTAATTTTTATTTCTTTTTTATGACACAGTAGTCTCCGACTTTTTCCCAACCACCTTTTGTCATGCATATTTCATGTTGTTTATTCTTACTCTGCCACTGCTGCCTACCTAGACTACATAGCCGTTGCTACCTACCTGGACTACGTGGCCGTCACAAAACTCCTCCATTTACTGTGATCTGTCGCCAAACCTTCGAAGATAATAGAGAAAAGAAAATGACATATATAAGGTGATCGTCTAGCAATGTGGGGAAAATTCACATTTTTTTCTCATATCACTTCGATTTTGCAATAATTTCAATAAATTTTAAATAATCGTTTATTTTGTAATGTTGTTGAAAAAAAAGAAATTACAAGTCCATAAGTCATACAAGGCCCACAAAGTGGAGTAATTTTCTTCATTTTCGTGGGTTTGATAATTTATTAATTGATTACGTAATTAGTTTGTGTTATTTTAAGAAGATATTCGTATTTAAAATATATGGAACCTGCTGAATAAATTTTAATGTGATATCTTTCCATGCAAAAATGTGATACAAAATGCAGAAGAAGATATGAGAAAAATGGTGAACGTTGCTCACATTGCCATACGATCGCCATAAGGTTTTCAGAATAAACTAAAAATAAATATAATAAATTTATTGTTTTAGATACGGCAGTGTTGTAGAAAATCGTAAATAGTTTCTCCACTATAGACTACTACACTACATATTGTTACGTGGCGTGGCTCGCTCGAAAATGAAATGGCACAATTCGTAAAATAAATCTTTTATTATCGCTTGTAAATTATCTCTGACATTTTACAATCGCTCGCAATTCAACACTATTTTTTTATTCAAACACAAAAGAACAGCTCTCTTTTGTTTTTCTACTCAGGTAAGAACCCTTCCATTTCTTCGCTATTTATTTAATCATGTTAGTTCTTATTTCAACCACTGGGCATACCGGCCCGCCGTTCTGCGCATGTGACACTATTATTATGTTATCTATGTATGACACTTTTCTATGGAACTGTCAAATGTCAACGAACAGCTCGTTACAATATATTCGATAGTGATAAAATAGAATATTAGTACATATTAATTTTTAAAACTTTGATTAGAACCATTATATCACATTCTGGAAATGATTAATATTAGTGTTGTGAAATATAATATTATAAACCTGTTATTAAATAAGCGTTGAATATATATAGTCGTACTTATTAAGTAACTAAATTCCGTGAACAATTTCGCTAAAAAGCCTTTATTTACAAGCTCTTTTCGAAACAATTTACTTATCAAAAGCGATAAATTTTGCGAAATCCTGCAAAGTTTTCTCTCCCTCGTTTTAGATTTTCTAGTTTGATAAAGCCGTCGCTTTTAACGACTAAGTAAAACAGGTATCTGGTTTAGAAATGTCGCCCGCCCTTAAACAGCCTCGATTATTTTGTAAGACCATAAACATTGTGGTACGTGTAGATAATCAAAAAAATAATCATAATAATGTTTATTATTTTTTAAATGTTCACGAATAAACTACGACATGAAATTTATGTTAGAATTTTTGTAAAAATAATAAAACGTATTGAATATTTTATTATTATATTTAGCTGCTATAAATTTTTACATCAAATAAATATTTGTAATCACACAGTTGTAACGACCCCAACTTGGAATGATAAACGGGCTTTCTTTTGTTTATGTCTCTATAACGTTCTAAATTCGAAAGTCGGGGACGCCATTTATAATCGCCATCTTTGTAGCAGCGTTTCCGGTGTCCGTAGCGACCGGCCACTTCCGGTCTGTGAACCTTACACTAACAACAATGACTACAGGTCACGGAAAATAGTATTTCACAAACTAAAAACTAAGTGTTACGAAATTCTATGTAACGAACTCATAATACTGGTTTATACTTCATATTTTATTGATTCATATTCGTAGTATTTAGATATTCATAAGTTCAAAATAACCTATTTTGAAATTAAAATTAAATTACTTTAATTTTCGTTACATATTGAAACGCTGTTTCAATAATACAATGTCAAAATGTGCTTTCATAAAAAAATGAAGAAGTGTTGCATCAAAGATATTCCAGACTTTGTTTTTGGGGATTCATTATAATTTAAATTTAATTGCTTTTGAAAATGGAGCAATAGACGTATAATTTAAAAAATATGTCTCAAAATTTTCACAATGGTTCATCACGAATTCCCGGATTGGAGATTTTTGAGTTCATTTCCCGAAGGTAACCAAATATTTTTTGTGATTACTTGTGTACTTTTTCTTTTCCATGTATATATTTTTTTATGTAATTGGTTTAAAATAACTTACATATAAGTATGTTCCAAGTAAATTCAAAATAAAAAAATGTATTATTTAAAAAATAAACGTAATTAAGTATAAGGTACAAAATACGCAGAATGTATCAATTGATGCATAAAACATAGAATTTCCATCGAAGCACATACATATAGACATTATGTATCAACAACTTTTGATTCCGTTATGAATATTAAAAAACTACTCAACGTAAATTGTAATTAAATCAAATACAATTTCTGATAAATCTTAGCGGAGTTACCCGATGCTCACACTCTCACCTGCCTGGCAGGTACCTTCTTCAGATTGAACCCCAAGTTCCCTGCAAATTTTCCTCCCCCGGGGTTATTGTATTAAAATTAAACAGTTGGATGGGTAAAATGACACGAGAATGGCAACACTCATCGCTGAGTAAGCTCTGGCAATGTTAACTCGAGGCTTATGTCTCACATACTCCTAATATTATTCCGGATATTCTAACTATGGATCCGTTCTGGTGCGGCGCTACTTGCGGAATCTGCATTGGCGTGCTAAATCATGTTCTTGGTTATTTACTGCTCAATGTGAAATCTGGTTATATTGTTCAAGGAATATTATTTTTCGTACTTAGCTCATTCATAGACCGCTCTACATACGTATTTTTTTTAATAACTAATGTTTTTTCTTGAAAAATTATTGGATTAATTTTTCATTATATCTATTTATTTTTGAAGAAAATTATATTATTATTTTTTCCTTAAAATCCTTGTTAACGTAGGTTTACAGATTATATTTTTTTGAATGAAAATAGAGATGCGAAAACGGAATACGTGTAGTATGAATATTCTTACTTTTATCAAATTAAGCTAAAAGTGGTATGAACATAGTACTAACTTGCTGGTGTCCTAGAACGGGGCTCGAACCATCGACCGCTGGATTACTCGGTGAGAACCACAACCACTAAACCAACAATCTACCCGCACATAATGATAATATTAATCAATATTTTATGAATATATGTTACCTCTGTTTAGGAGATAAAATCTAGTTCTTAGAGTGAAATTATTTACCTTTTGTTTCATAAATAAGCATCGAAATAAAGAATGCAAAATTGAGTAGAAACAAGTATAATAAAAAAAATAGTCATACTAAAATACATAAAATCATTTTGATAATACCAAAAAATGTAGATAATACTCAGGTAAACAAAACACACACAATGTACACAAATCATTATTGAATAAATAATTGAAAATTTTATTTATAGAAACCGATGAACAACAAAGGCTACAAGGAAAATCTCTTAAGAAGACGAAGAAGATCGTGATTGGATAATATACTTATTTCAATAATCTATATTTTTTTTATTAATTTAAGGCGCGGATAAATGATAATCAAAAAATAAAGTCGTTTTAATAATAATAAAAAAAATGTACTTACCTACTACTCTGCCCCATGAAGGGGGAATACTTATCTACGAAGCGCGAAAAAAGGAAACCTATATAAATTATGGTATTCGAATCATCTCTATATAAAAGTACAAACTTTTATAAATAGGTCATTTTTTATTTATTAAAAAATATTCTATATTGGCGGAAAAAAATTGGGTTCTGTCGACTGCCTAAAAAAAAGGTCCTTCGCGGTGACCACTCTCATTTCATCTGTAATCATCAGAGTAAAAAAAAAAACCAAAAAGATTATCAAAATTAACACGACAATTTAGTCTCTGACGTAGGATTTTTTGGAAATATCGATTTTTGACAAAATGGCGGCGTTTGAATTTAAAATACCGTGTTTTAGGGAAAAATTCGGGTTTATTATACCGATAAAAAACTAAGTCACTTAAAAAAATCCTACGCCAAAGAATAGATAATTATGTATAGAATAATTACTGTAAATTTCAAGTTAATCGGTTCAGTGGTTGCCGAGATATTTCGGTCATCGATTTTTAAAACATGGTTTCGAGTAAAACGTGTTTGAAAATTGGGTAATGAATAAATCGCAAAATTCTTCAACTTACGTAGAACATCGATTCCAGGTCCATAATATAAGTCCTCCACCTTGCTTTGAATTCCCATATCATCAAGCACTCGTCACAAACATAATAAAAATAAGTCTAAAGTTTTTATTATGAAAGAGCCTGCAAGAAAGCTATGCATGTAGCGCGGCGCTGTGTTGCGCGGCGCGTAATCAACAAAGAGATGCCACTATTATCAGCTATAGCCTTGTTATTTTTTTGATTTTTTGCTTGAAATTTTCACCAGACATTCTTAAGACCTTAAGCTTTAAGAAAGTGCAAAAATTTAATAATCGATTTTTCCGAAATGTCTAGGTCCGAAATTCCCCCTTAAGCTAAAAAGCAGTATCTTCATTTAAAAAATTATTAAGTAAATCAAGGAAATGTGAATGGAGCAATTTTTATCATTCAAATGAATATTTATTTATTTTTTCGCTTAGTCAAGACATTGAAATAATTAACGAATAAAAAAGGTTATTTTATTATTATCTGAGGTATTTTAATTTAGTTTAAACCTTAAGCAAAAAAGCTACACTTTGCATTCCCCACATTAATACTGCAAAGATACTGAAAATTAAAAATGCTAACAAACAATTTTCAGGTTTGTGTTTTCTGAGGTATTATGCCGTGTTGTTACGACCTTTCCGGCCGACGTTTCGGGTCCCATTGCAGGGTCCATCATCAGGGCTGATAAATAGACGAGTTGTTGTTTTTGACAGCGGCACGGAAGCGAAGCAGCGGAGAGTTTCGAGAGGCCAGCGGTGCCAATCGAGCGGTAATTCGACAGCGAGCAATCTGGAAAGTTCTTACGTAGCGAAATGAACCGGAGCGAAATAATACGTGCTGAAATTGGATGGAATGTTCTAATTAGCGATAAAGTATAAAACAGATTAATTTAAATAATAGTGTTAAGTTAAATAGCGTTAAGCGACTTTGTACGTTTGATAAATTAATTAATCGGTATTTAATAAATACGTTTTCACATTCCGGCGTTTTCATTAATTCCTTCCGCAGCCACGACACGTGACAATATGATAAATCCTTTACCATAAAAGTTAAATACACTCACGTTGTCTACCCATTTGGGTAATTAAAATATTTGAGTACGATGTTAAAATAAACGAAAAAACAAATTGCGGTTAATTAAGTTATTTCGAGTATCTTCAGGGCGGCTCTGCACGGCCGCGTCTTTCGTGCACACGGTACTAACTCGGTACAAATATTCAATTAATATGCTAATTTAATTCCACACCCGCTACCGCCCCGCCATGTACGGCGCGCCGCAGGTACCCCCCGTCGTTATAAAACCACTATTTAGTTAGTGGTTAACGCATACCTTACAAATAATTCCGACCTCCGCTGGATGTCAACTTCCTAAAAACGGCCCCGTTGTGTTCATGAATACATTGAATGTGATATCCATATTAAAGTCTCCATGTTAATTATGCGGAAAAAATATAACGGCCCGAACGTTTCAAAAGGAAATTACCATCCGCAATAAAACAATGGAAAAGCTTTTGAATAATGAATATTAAAATTTTCTCAAACGACAGGCTACTCAGACAATTCGCAGCGCTACAAACAACTAACTAATAAATTAAAATTGGAAAAGCGAGGTTTTCAATTTACAAACTTATCCTGCTTGTCTAGGTGAAATTTAAGTCTTTAGATATTACTTATCGGAAGAAAACTGTGAGAACCAAAAAGAAAACTCAACATTTTTTTGACAAAAATTAGTTTTTTTAATTTCACAATTTTATTTAATGCCTAAACAAAATCTAAAATCTAGAATCATAAACCGTCTTATTAGACACTTAACTCTAGGTGCATTTTTACTACTTAACTTACAATAAATGAAGTGTTGCATATTCTTTTAAAATGTTGCTTATTCCCAAAAAAATCTTAGGTTCTCTACATTAATCTCTCTCGTAACCCTCTCTATCTAACCTGAGGTAACTTACTGTTTAGTTCTAAAATAAATTTAGGTCTTGTTCTGAAAGAGTTCTGAAGTAAATATTAAATGGTTGTTTATTGTTTATTTATTGTACAGTTATTGAAGTAAGCTTTAAGTCTCTGATTAAGAAACATTTTAAATGAAAGACATTAAAAAGTCCGTAAGAATGTAGTTTTTCAACCCTTTTCATTAAAAACATGGAACAGAAACGCGCTTTTTAATAAAAAAATATAAAAAAACACTCCAATATGTTCCTCAAAAAAAAAAACCTTTAAATCTTTCGATAAATGCGGAGCATTTTTAATTGCTTTGAAACACCCACTAC